>CAUYRT010101107.1:0-16504 GCA_963574885.1 Lepilemur ruficaudatus | reverse complement strand
CCAATTAATTTCTTTCTATTTATAGTAGAGACGGGGTCTTGCTCTTGCTCAGGCTGGTTTCGAACTCCTGACCTTGAGCAATCCACCCGCCTCGGCCTCCCAGAGTGCTAGGATTACAGGCGTGAGCCACCGCGCCCGGCCCAAAAAGGAGTTTTTTTAAAAAAAGTAGAATGATATAATTTATGATAAAAATTATGCATGTATAACTTCATAGAAAGTATCCAGAAGAATAAACACCAACCTGTTAGTGATAGTTTGTTCTTATGAAGGGAGTGGTTTTGGAGGAAAGGAGAGACTTCCACTTTTTTAAAGATCTGTATGATTTGACTTTTTTTACAGCACGAATTTTTTATAATTAGAAAAAGAAAAAAACGATGTGTTACCATTTGATAGGAGGGCAATAGTTTTATTTTTATCAATATTTGTAGCATATGTTAGCTTACAGCACACACATCTGCGAGAAAGCTCAGAGGAAAAATTAACACAAATAAATCACTCCTGCAAAAAGTGAGTGGATTATCTTTGCATGAGAACAAATGTTCAATGTGAAAACTGGGCAGGGCTACTTTCCTCCTACACCATGTCCCTATTTGTGCAAGTTTCCTATCATCAAATAGAAAATGGACTCACAATGGAACATGTACCCTTGGGGATTCAGGCAGAGAGCTACAGAGTAGAACATGAGGAAATTGTGCACACCATAGAGACAGAGCTCCAGGTTAAGATGCAAAATGCACCATGAACTTGTACAAAGTTAAGAAAGTTATTCAACCCCTCTCAGTGTCCATTTTCTCACCTGTTAAATGAGTGTCACATCCCTACTTGATCATTTTGAGGGTTAAATTCACTAAAGTATTTAAAAGAGCTTTGATTAACAAAGTAATGTCAGAACTCAAAACACAGAAAAGGAATTATGTCATTAAACCAAAGACAAGATGCCCAGTTTCCTAAGAAGCCACAGCAGCATAAGAATGAGATGAGCAAGTAATGAATTCTTCACTGGCAAGGACAAACCTGGGGCTACAACAAGATAAGTAGTGGCCAGTGTACAGTGACTTGGGTAGTGAGGGTGGAATCCCTAAGGGCCCTGTGACACACACTTACACAACTGGCTCCCAGGAGAAAACTGGAACACACCAGGCAACACAGCAGATACTCCCAGGAAGGAGGTGAGCAGGGGACGGTCAGAGCCACAAAATCTAAGCAGAAGACACCAAACGACAAGGAGCACCCAGCTCTGTGAACAGCAGCTGTGGCTGCAGCAGGAGCGATCTTCTGACACACCCACAGTGGGGACTGCTGAGAGCACAGTGTCTTTGTAGCCACACATCCAACATCAGGGCATCTGAACACACATCACAAGTCTCTCCCTGCATTAATCCTCCTTTTAGCATGATATTCTTATGTTACCATATCCCCATCAAACACTTGTGAGATGTTGGAAACCCCCACAAAAAGAGGACACAGGAAGGAACAGGAAGAGAATAGTGAGGCGTGGAGAGGGATGCGTGCCCTTGACCACAGACTTCCCCGCAGGCCTTATTTAAAACAAGAGCGGAGCCTAGTATTGTGCTGTGGTCTCCTTCTCATCTTGCCAGCCTTATAGATGGCACAACAATTTTCTTCCTTTCATTACAGAAGTGCTGATGGACTCATGCACAATTATTTCTAAAGAGGTAAATTCTTTACAAACTAATAGGGACCAATTTTCATGATCGGGTTTTTCAGTTTTTCAGGTTGTTTTGGCAGTATCCCACATTCAAAAATCACAAATGAAAGTAACAGGAATGTGTATTATGAACAAGGTCTTATTTTTATCTAGATTGACACCCAGGTTTTTACAGATTAGATATAACAACAGGAAAGCTGGTTCCATCTGGGAATAAAAACAACCTGTCCCTGAGGACATAAGTAATTTAGGGATATAAATTATTAAGAGGCTACATCCAAGTAGAAGTGCTTTCAATGTTTCCTTTGTCTAGAAAGAAAAATTCAACAGAAGAGCCCCAGAAGTTAAGGTACAACCCTTATTGCTGTGGGTGACGAGCTTTACATCCAAAGCAAAGATATAAAACAGGACAGGTTTCAAATGTCTCTCAAATGTTTCATACCTTGAAAGTCACTGCTCCAAACCTGGAGCACCACCTGTTCTGAGGGATCAGGTCTGTGTCTCTGAGGCACTGGCCAATCAGGCCTGAGTTTAGATGAGGATGATCACTTTCCTGTGTAAAAGACTTAAACTACAATCACTTCCAGGTTGATTTTCCAGGGCCTTTCCACTTAAATGGGTTGGTGAAAGTGGCCCACCACTCCTGGGAATTCGGGTTTTCCTTTCTACTCTTAGGAGATCCTGGGTAACCCAATAATTACCTTCCCCCATGTCTCACCTTCCACATCCACAAACGTGGCATTATTGAGGGAGAAATTTCCACAAGGGCACAGCCATGTCACCCCATGCAAAGCTCTGAAGTTGTTCATAGGTGGGCCGGGTGGGGGATTTCTCCTAAAAGCGGTTGCACTGGTGCTCGCGCTGAAGAAAGCAGGGGTCAGAGGTACGACGGACAGTGCTGAAGGCATCAGGCAGTTCCCGTAGCAGTTTAGGAAAGCAGGCGGCTCCCTGGGCTGTAGAAGGGCGATGCTCTAGAAAGACCCGCCCCCTCCCTGAGCTGCACAGCAGGCGGTGGAGCGAGAAGACCTGCCAGATCCAGCCAAATACGAGGTGTACTTTGTAGCCTCACACCCTTCTCACTGCCGGGCCTGGACCTGTCGCCCAAGTCCCTCCCCGGCCTGGGTCGCGACGGGCGTCCAGAGCCAGCAGCCCGCAGCACTTTGGAAAGGGCGGGGCGTGCCCGGCCCGTCCCTCTCCCCAGAGCTGCGCACCGCCCCGATCCCGGCGCATGCTGGGATTGTAGTCCTGCGACCCTGCAACTAAAGAGCTGGCAATGGTGAGAAAACTACAGCTCCCAGAACAAGGTGCGAGGCTCGCCACTCCCTACCCCTTCATCCAGGTCTACGCACCGCCCCCAAGTACGATGCATGCTGGGATTGTAGTCTTGCAGCCTTGCAATCAAAGGGCTTGGTCAGTTAAAGAACTACAACTCCCGGCATGGCCCACGAAGGCCCTCCTTCCCACCCATCCCTACCTGAAAGTTCAGAGTAGTTGCCCCAGACTGCTCTCAACCAGGTTATTCTGAAAGCCCTCCTGCTTGTGGGGAGTGAGCATGATCAGGGTGACCAATCTCATCTGTAATTGTGACACCGCGTCTCCAAGAGGTGCCAGCTTCTGACTTGTCTTGCATGAAATTTGATTCTTCATAGACCAGCAAGGAAACCAGGGGATCTCTAAGTTTGCTCATGGTTATGGTTGCTCTCCACACCCCTTCCATCTGTCCTCAATGTCGTCTTTCCCTCCACTCTTCCCCACATTTCCTTTCATCAGCTCTGCCCTTTCCACCGCCTCCCCTTCCGCCATGACCCAACAGACATGGGCAATACTGCACCTCCATAGGAACAGACCTAAAGGCCCATAGGCCTGGCAATTCTCAGGGTTCTTGGGAATCCAGGCAGGAAGATCCCTGGTGAGGGTCTGATGTCAGTTCACCGCCTACAGTGTAAATACCCAGTCCCTTGACCCTTGCTTTTTCAAATCCACCTTTCCCTCTATCCCTCTGGGCTGTCACAGATGACCCTCTGCACCCAAGGAGCACCCTTTGGACCCCAAGTTACCTGCATGGCCCACACCTGGGTAAGACCTCTCAGAGGGATGTTTGTGCCACTGTTGTAAAGAGAAAACATAACAGGGGAAAGACTTGTCGTCCCCTAACCCCCCAACACACACACTTCGTCCAGTCAGGAAACTCAGCTACTCAGGGAAGGGACCAGCTAAGGTCCTTTTGGGCCACATTCAGCACTTTTTTGACCACCACCCAGCAGCCTGGGTGGTGGACTTAGGTGTCATTACTCTGGACTTCTGAGCCATAATTGACATATGCCAAAAGGACTCAAAGTGCCCGTTGGTCCTTCCCAAAACATTTGAGAAGTCTGTGTACTGAGGTAATATATGATGTCTGTATGTCTGCCCTAAATAAGGCTCCCTTGGAAACTCTCTTGATTTCCCTTTTTCAATATCCCTTTGGAATCACTTTTAATAATTTGCTGTTAGAACTTAACAGTAATAATTTTCTTAATTCATTTTTCCATTTAGCTTCTCAAATTAAGTATTACAATAATACATGCTTCTGAAACTGTAGTAGTCACAGCCTCAATTCTGTACAGGGATGATGTACAAGACCACAATATCCATTGTACATCCTTTTGGAGCATCAGTTTTACTGCAGGATTTGAAAGAAACACATTTAAGTGATTTCCAAGGTAAGAAATTAAAACTTTGAAACTAGACTGGAAAGTCATATTCCTTAAAAACATGTCAGTAATCTGTGCCTAATATGTCAAACTTTCTCCAAGAGAAAACTCTAAGGGAAAATATTTTCCATTATTATAAATAATAAAAATTAGATATCATAGCCAATCAATCAAAAACTCTGCCCTATATGCACCTATACTGCCAGCTACTTGGGAGGCTGACGCAAGAGGAGGATTGCATGCCAAGGTTGGAATCTGCAGTGATCTACAATTACAACACTGCAATCCAGCATGAGTCACAGAACAAGACCCTATCTCAAAAGAAAAAAGAAAACCCTGCCTTGCCAGTTTCCTAAATCACAACATGACCATGGTATGGTTTTATATGTACATTTTGGGGGGGTTGTTGACATTTTGGATATAACAACTTAGGTTTTTAACCAATGTTTAGAAGTTCTCAGCTATTAGTTGTTGATTTACTTTTCTACCTGATTTAAATTTTCTATCTCTCCACTCTTTCTCAGACTTAATCATTCTACAAATCTCAAAGTCTTATTTATTCTTTAATTTTTTTCACTCTTCTATTCAGATAATTGGATAATTTCTATCACATTATCTTCTGTTTCTAATCTGTGGATAAACTCAAAAATACTATTTTCATTTCATTATCTTTCAGTTTCGTTCTGTTTTACAGTCTTCATTTCTCTACTGAGGTTCCACATCTTTTCACTCTTTGAGAATATTTTCTTTTACTCCCATAAACATATTTATTATAGCTGTTCTCAAATCCTTGTCTGTTGATTGCAACATCTTGGACATTCTGTGAATGGGTTCTACTGCCTGCTTTTTATCTTGTGTATTGATTATATTTTCATGTTTCTTCATGTCTCATTAATTTTAAAATTGCATACTAGAATATATAAATGATAGTTATAGAGACTCTGGGTTCTGTTATAATCCTTTGAAGAGTATTTCATTTTTTCAAGAGAGAGTTAATTTGTCTGGATTCAAATTCTAATACCTATATTCCCTACCGTGAGCACAGCTGAAATCCTTAGTCTTTATGCATACATATATCATATATAAATGTAATATATTTACATGTGTGTATCTATATATGTTTTGTTGAAATTTTATCATTCTTGTTTATGAGAGTGGTAGTTCAACAAGCTACTCCATCATTACTGAAAGCCAGAACCTCAGTTTCGTTTGCTTTTTATATTTCATATAAACTAAATTATGTCCTATATATACTTTTACATCTACTCTTTCATGCAACATTATATATGTGATATTCACCCATGATATTGCAGGTAGCTATAATTGGTTCATTTATTTATTTACTTTGTGGTAAAATATACATAAAATTGGCCATTTTGACCATTTTAAGTGTGCAGTTCAGAGGAATCAAGTACATTCACATTGTTTTGCAACCATCATTCCCATATATAGGGAATTTTTTTTCATCTTGCAAAACTGAAATTCTGTACCCATTAAATAACAGCTCCTTGTTTCTGCCTCTCTAGCCCCTGGGAACCCCCTTTCTACTTTGTATTTCTAAGACCTTAACTACCGTAAGTACCTCCTATGAATGAAATCATACAGTAGAGCAAAGAAATCATGAGGAAGAATGATACACAATATATAACATGTTTATTAAATTGAATAAAATCACTAACAGAGACCAGTAGTACATAATGATTATATTATAAAGATAAAAAAGAAAAAAAGAATGGAAGAGTACATTAAACTTATGATAATGGTAACTCAATTTCCAGAGCTGTGAGGCCCTCATCCCAGTCACAGGGTTGGTGAGCAATGGAGCTGGGAGTCCAGGCAGATGTCTGACTCCCAGAGCTCACATTTACCCACCTGCACTGAGCCCTGATGCATTCTGTCTGTGCCACTCAGGCACTGAATCACCACTGAGTTTCCTCATATCCTGTTCTCCTGGGCCTTGAGGGTGTTTCTGGCCTATTTAGAGAGGGGCTCCAGCTTGCACCATACGTGGTAGCTGTATGACAGAGAGGCAGCTGTGTGGCTACCAGGAGCCACACCTCACGTCCCCCTTTCCAGTGCTGCTGAAGTCCTTCCTGGTGCCTCAGCAGTCACCATGCAACAGGGCCTGATGCTGACTAGGGAGCCATGGCCACAGGCTCTTTACAGCTGACCAAAAGAGAGTCTCCTCTGTGCTGTGTGCCAGTCCTCTAAACTGTCACCTCCCATTCTGACAGAGCCATTCCATGGACTGGAACCAGACCCTAAATGGCTCCTCAGGCTGAAGATGATAATTGCCTGCAGCCTCCTGGAGCAGCTGAATCTCCTGGTTGACTGATCTCATGGAGACAGAAGGGAGGACAGGATGCTAACAGGCCCTGAATGGAAGATGATGAATGGGGCCTGTGGGAAAGGGAGGGAGAAGGGGCTGGTCTCTGAGGCTTATCTCTTAAGGCTCCCTCCTTCCCTCCAATCTCATGCAGCCCAAACTGTTCTCAGAATTGTGGATAAAGAGCCCCTCCTCCAGGAATATGCCCTTGATTCAGTTCCTACCTGCACCCTCCACTGGGATGGGTCTCCTCCTTCTGTGTGTGTTAAACAACCCCCCCAAGGAAATCTAAGATGCAGAGGATGGAGCCAGAGTGTCCTGCCCCGGGAGACTATGATTTCCACCTCCTCATGCTCCCCAAAAGTGAGAACCCCCGTGCTCAGAATCCTATTTTTCTAGGTGCTGACCACATTTACCTCAAAGGAACACAGCCACCATCCATCAGAAAGGTCTTTTAGATCATGACTATCCCCAGCCCTTCCCATTCTGTACTACCACGAGGGCCATCAGGGGGCGGACACGGAGCATCAGGGACCTTCAGCCCCAACCACCATTGTTGGCAGGAAGAAAGTGCTCAGCCACTTAGGAGCTGCCTGATTGTGGAGGGGCCCAGTGTCACTCTCCTCCCATGGGCACCACCTGTAGGAGAGGCTGAGTCTAGCTCAGCCAGCTGCTTTGCAGCTTTGCAGCTTCACAACTGGGGAAGCAGGGACTGACAACTGATGTGGAGCCTCCATCACTCCACTCCACTGATGTGGAGCCTCCATCACTCCTGGGTCAGATGGCCTAATGACTCAGCTCAGAGGGGCAGCTGTGAGGCTCTCACGAGAAGAGATCTGCTGAGTGCTGAGATCTAAGTGCTCAGTCTAGAGCTCTATCGTCCCAAACCTCGGGATCCTGGTTCCTGTCCTGCCTACCCCAGGGTCACTCACATTCACATAATCTTTCATGGTTGTGTCAACCATTACCAGGTCATTGAGAAATGTGCCCAGGAAGAGGATGACACCCTGTGCCATTGAGGTGGTAACGGTTTTCAGCACCCATCCTCAAGTGCCTATCCAAGGCCTGTCCCTGAAATCTCATCAATCCCTGTGTCCTGGATTCCCCTACTCAGGTCTCCCACTTGGTGGAAAGACCTTCAGCCGCTTTCCCCAATTATCTCCATGTTTTCCCCTCAGCTGGCCTCCAAAGCTAGCAAGCACCCTCTAGCTACCTCTATGGTAGGATTTTAACAAGTCACAATGTCTTCTGGTTCCTGGCTCTACCATTCTGCAAATCCACTCTCAGCGCATCACTTCCAGGCCCTTGTTCTTCTCTCTCTGATGGAGGCATTGCAGGCACTGTCACAATGGAAATGAAGGATGGGGAGAAAACCCCTAATCTCTTGATATGGAGATGTCCAGCTGAAAGAAGATGCCCCTGTCCTCTGACTACCTGAAGACTCTCCCTGCTACAAAGACAATCACATTCTTCTGCCTCTGCTGCCTCACCTGGGCCCTCTGGGGGTTCTTCTCCAGGGTGGCGAACTTGGAGTTCCACAACTCAATGGGTCAGGGACAAGATCCATGAGACTGTCCTCCACTCACTGAAGTACACCCAAGCTCCACTGACACTGGACCCTGGATAATTGGCCTAAGTGGCCTGGTAAAATGCTACAGTCATCTCCAGTCAACTGTGAGCCTAGATTGACTCCCAGCTCCAACACTCACTTGTGTCACCTTGGGCAGGCAGCCCGGCCTCCCTGAGACTTTTCCTCATGTAGAAAGTGTGATGGAAATTACATTACAGGGTTTCCTGAGGACTGAGTTTTATATAACTACTGTCATTATTCTCACCATCATCCTTCTGAGGGAAGAGCAAGGCACAAGCACCGTCACATTCCTTTTTTCCTTTGAACCTTACTGCCACCCTGTAAAGCCTGCACCACAGACTCATCATCCCTAAACATTCCAAATGAGGAAACAGAGGCCCATAGAAGGAAGTGACTTGCCCAGGGCCCCTAATGAGAGGATGGCTTCTTCCCCAACATGGCAGCCCTGTCCCAGCTTTCTCCACCCTACAACCCAGCACCAACAGTGAACAGGGTCCAAACTTCTGGGGTCTTGATGCTTGTCCAGTTCCCCAGTGAAGCCCAGCCATGTTGGGAAGACAGGGTATACTGGGAGGCCTGGTTGAGTGGCACCTGCCTGCCCTGCCCCACTGGTATCTCCACACACAAGCTGAGTTTGATAAACTCTATAAAACTCTATAGAGTTTGATAATCTCTATAAAAATAAAGGCTTCACAATTCTAATGAATTTGCACAGAACTGCCTCTTCCTCCATTCAGGAAGTAGTTACTCAAAGGTGCCATCTCTGACTAATAAGATGGTTTTCTCAGGGTAATTGGTGGTAACACTTTCCTTACTCATTATATTCAGAAGGGATCCACTAGGAATGAGTCCCCCAGACCCGTCTCATGAGCCGCCTGGATCACCTGCCTCTGCTAACTGGGCACTGGGCTAATAATCCCATGATTAGCAGTGTCTGCAAAGGGGCAGCATGGGGAATCACAGCAAACACATGTCAGTCACAAGCATGCCCACTGGAACCCAAAGCTGGGCAACCCATCTGCCCCATTGGCCCATGGGATTCCTCTGCCATCCCCATCCCTAGTGTATGTGGCAAGCCCCTTCCCATGCAGTGCAGATAGAAGCAGCAGAAAGGGTTTTGGTTCCTGAGGAACTGCGCTAATTTAGGGTAGGAAGTAAGACCCCATACCACATCTACCCAGCAGCCTAGAGAAAGCGACCTGCCAAGAGTTTGGACCTGCATTGGAGCCAGAGACATTAATTCTGCTAGTTTATCACCCCTCTGAACAGTCCAGCTATCATCACCACATCCCATTTCTAGGGCCTCCTGTCTCCACACTTCCAACCTGCCACATACAAACACATCTCTTTTCCTGTTAACTCAGATTAGACCTGACTGGTGACTTATATTTTTTAAGTATACTTAACAGTGACACAGTGAAACACACATACATCTCACCCAGTACCTTTTCCAACCTTGCCCTCTCCTCTGCCCCCCACCACCAAAATGCTTGCTCCTCATGTCCTGGCCTCCACTTTTCTTTGATGAGTAGACCCTACATACTGTTTTCTTTTGTGAAGATTTTGTAAATTTTCTGTAACTTTTTCTGTGGAGAGGAGAAAGAAGGAAGAATATAAGAATAATGAGGAGGTATGCAAGTTCAATTCCCTTTTATTTGAGAACCAAATGGATCCAAACTGCCTGGGTGAGAATTCCTACTGGGTCCTCTGAACATGAAAAGCTCCATGGACTGGAGAGGGAGCTCTCTAGAAGCTAAAGTAACTCCTTCTTGAATGCTAATATGACATATTGACTTCTCATTAACCCCTGCTCTGTGAATGCCTCTCAGGTATTTACTTTATCAACTGTTCCTTATGTAAGAGCACATATTAACATCAATCCTGCCCTTAGGCCCAAACAACCCTGATGTTGTCACACAAATCACAGACTATGAGGTACATAGCATTAGAATTCTTGTCTTCTCCTGGAAGGTCTACTGTAATTGTCCTGAAAATTAATTTGTATACACTTTTCCTATAGTATATAAGCCCTGTATTGGGGGGTGTAACAGCATGAAGATCTATCTGTCTTGCTACCACCCATGACCATGCACCTGTCCACATTACCCAATGAATCACCATCTATGGACAAAGTGGATTTGTCTGCCTCTTTCTTTGGTTTCTTGGCATTTGTGAATCACTTTGCAT
The DNA here is from genome assembly GCA_963574885.1 of Lepilemur ruficaudatus. Lineage (NCBI taxonomy): Eukaryota > Metazoa > Chordata > Mammalia > Primates > Lepilemuridae > Lepilemur > Lepilemur ruficaudatus. Next base: position 6,038 of record CAUYRT010101107.1, on the reverse strand, counting down.
GTACGGACATTTTACAAAACAATTGGATGTTAGCCAGCACAAGCAGAGTGGCCAAAGCATGGGCAAAAAAACCAAAGTACTGGAGTGGAAAATCTGGGGTATGCATCATCATATCATCACCAATAGGGAAGATGTTGCCCATTTATTAGATGCCTGTGGACTACTGAGTACAGGAATGCTCTTAAAATTCCTGAGGGCCTAGAAAACTTGTCAGTAGAAAACTGCAATGCCCCCTAGGGTAAGCAAGGTAATGCCATGTGGCATTAACAGTTGATTGGCCATTACTAGGAAATTTGTAAGTGGCCAAATAAGCAGTTACCAGATGAAGTGAGGATATGAAAGCTAGATCAAGAATTACCATTAGAAGAGGATATGAAAACCTCCACATCTATATCAGCAGTTAGCTTTGTGGATAAGTTTGAAAGTGAGGAGATGCAGTAGAAATATCTATCCTGTTGTTCTGTACAACTTGAAGGGTGGAATCTGCCCCCGCCTAAAGTGTGAGCATGTGACAGTCCATCTATGTTCAACAATTTGAAGAACAATAAAATCATAAAATTAACTGAAAAGTCAGGCAGACGGGAGGGAGGAGGGGACGAGATGAGTATATACATACATAATGAGTGCAACGAGCACCATCTGGGGGATGGATACGCTTGAAGCACTGACTCGGGGGTGGGGAGGAAGAGGGGAGCAAGGGCAATATACGTAACCTAAATATTTGTACCCCCATAATATGCTGAAATAAAAAAAATTAACTGAACAGGCAGCAGGGTAAAAAAACAGGATCTTTATGGGGAGATTGGCACCCTGGAGAAATGAGATTTGTGAGAAATAAATTTAATGAACAGTACAGAAACTAATGTTGTTTTGAGAATTTGTAAGGTCTAGCTTGCATCAATTACCCTGTCTTCTAAAATTATTTCTTTTGATCCACTGTTTCCATTTCCTTCTGACAGGTACAAACACACACATGCATTTTTCTTCTATAGTTCTCTTACATAAAGTTTAATTTTAGCTTGATATATTGTATATTACATCCAATGTAAATCAAAACAAAACAACTTTTGTGTTCAATCATCCCAGAAAAGAGCCCTGTGCAAAGGAAAATTTGGGGTAAAATTTTATGAATAGTGGTTTAGGATTTAAAGGTACGCATTTAAAATATACTCCCATATAATCTTTATTATAGCCATGACAATATTTCCATAGTTACAAAAAAGAGAAAAACATACAAAATAGCAAACATGAGAACAATAGTCTCCAAATTATCGGAACTTTAGGTCCTCAGGAAGAAATTACTAGAAAAGGTATTCTACTGTGTTACCAATAATACATTATTTTCATCTGTTAACTACAATCTTGGACAAGATAAGGTAGTTTAACATTGGTGGCAGGGGAACATTTCTTTCATTGTACCTTAATGTCAAAACATTAAAAACCATTTAGTTTTATTACTCAAAACAAATCAATTAACCAATACCTCAAATAAAGCATTTTAAAACTCACTATATGTTCCTGGTCACAAGCAGTCACAAAGCACTACTTATAGAAATTTTAGACTTGTGCTTTCTTTAATTTTAAAAACTGAGGCTAATTATTTAGTGCACATTGATTTGAATACATATACAACCTTTCGAACAGGAGTTATCTTTTCTTTCCTGATATCTGTGAAGATGTTTTTATTTCTATCATATAACACTCAAGATTTCTGTGTCCTCGCTAACATCAAATAATATTCAAGACTTATATTTCATTTTTCTATAAAGAGCATAAGAAGCAACTGGTAAAATGATTTATGTTGAAAATTCAGAATGTTTCTCTTTAATACGGAAGAAAAATGCCCTGGATACATACTGTATGCTTGCATGCATCATTGTTTTATAATTTAAGCACAAAAATCATCTTTCTTTAGATTTTATTAATGCATTTTACATTTGCCATTAAACTTTCAAGGGAAAATTAACATTAATAATATTCACCTAATACTGAATGGCCTCTCCCAGTTCTTATAGAGAAACAAGAGAACTCACATTTCCCCATAAACACTAGGGATTAAACTACAGCATCAAGTAGTTTGAGAATAGAATTACATCAATAATATTTGCTTTTGAAAAATGTCAAGTACTTTCAACACAAAGTAGCCACTGAACATAATTACATTCATCCAAACAATCAATGTTCTTGCCCTTTTGAAAAATACAGTCAAATAAATTACCTAATTGCTTTGACTTTGCATTGTTCTCTACAATAAATACTCTGGGTTAGTGTAAAATCTGAAAGTGTGCTTTAATATTTACTTATGTGAATCCCCTGATGCACAAAGACTTAAAGTTTTGATTATCTACTTCCCCGCACTTATTAAACATGTGAAGTTCTTTTCCTATGAACTCCATGGTGTTTTCTAAGTTGTATATTTTGGTAAAACTCCTTTGACATGTATTACACCTATAGGGTTTCTGTAGTATGAATTTTCTGATGTTGTGTGAGCTGCAAACTACAGGAAAAGATTTTGTCACATTCTTTACATTTGTAGGGTTTCAATCCTGTATGAATTCTCTGATGTTGAGAAAGTATTGAAAACCTCGTAAAGGATATGCCACATTCTTCACATTTGTAGGGTTTCACTCCAGTATGAATTCGCTGATGTAGTTTAAGGCCTGAAGACTGGGTAAAGGATTTACCACATTCTTTACATTTATAAGGTTTTTCTCCAGTATGAACTATCTGATGTCGAGTAAGGTGTGAACTACAGTTAAAGGCTTTGCCACATTCATTACATTTGTATGGTTTCACTCCGTTATGAATTCTCTGATGTTGCGTAAGGTGTGAACTACGGTTAAAGGCTTTGCCACACTCTTTACATTTGTAGGGTTTCAATCCAGTATGAATTCTCTGATGTTGAGTAAGGCTGGAACTACAGTTAAAAGCTTTGCCACATTCTTCACATTTGTAAGGTTTTTCTCCAGTATGAATTCTCTGATGTTGTCTAAGTATTGAAAACCTAGTAAAGGATATGCCACATTCTTCACATTTGTAGGGTTTCACTCCAGTATGAATCCGCTGATGTTGTCTAAGGCTTCCCAACTGAGTAAAGGAAATGCCACATTCTTCACATTTGTAGGGTTTCACTCCAGTATGAATTTGCTGATGTAGTCTAAGGCTTCCCAGCTGAGTAAAGGATATGCCACATTCTTCACATCTGTGGGGTTTCAATCCAGTATGAATTCTTTGATGTTGAGCAAGGTTTGAGCTACAGTTAAAGGCTTTTCCACACTGTTCACATTTGTACGGTTTTTCTCCAGTATGAATTCTCTGATGTTGTCTAAGTATTGAAAACTTAGTAAAGGATATGCCACATTCTTCACATTTATAGGGTTTTACTCCAGTATGAATTCGCTGATGTTGTCTCAGGCTTCCCAACTGAGTAAAGGATATGCCACATTCTTCACACTTGAAGGGTTTCACTCCAGTATGAATTTGCTGATGTTGTCTAAGGCTTCCCAACTGAGTAAAGGATGTGCCACATTCTTCACATCTGTGGGGTTTCACTCCAGTATGAATTCGCTGATGTTGTCTAAGGTTTCCCGACTGAGTAAAGGATATGCCACATTCTTCACATTTGTAGGGTTTTATTCCAGTATGAATTTGCTGATGTTGTCTAAGGCTTCCCTGCTGATTAAAGGCTTTGCCACATTCATTACATTTGTAGGGTTTTTCTCCAGAATGAATTTTCTGATGTTGAGTAAGGCTTGAATTATGGTTAAAGGCTTTGCCACACTCTTTACATTTATAGCGTTTCTCTCCACTATGAATTTTTTGATACACAGTAAGATTTGAGGAACAAGTAAAGACTTTACTACCTCCTTTACATTTGTAAGGTTTTTCTCCAGTATAAATTTTCTGATATTGTTGAAACTGTGAACTCTGGTCAAAGGTTTTGCCACATTCTTTACATTTGCAAAGGTCTTCTTCAGTATGAATTATGTTATGTTTTCTTAGATTGGATGACTGACTAAAAACTTTCTCACGTTTATTACATCTGCATGAGTTTTCTCTAATATTAACTTCCTGATTTTCAGCATGTTTCCCTGACTGGGTAAAAGCTTCTACACATTCATTACATTTGTGAGAATACTCTTGAATGTGGATATTCTCATTGCTAATAAGCTTTAAAGTTTGAGTAAAGACTTTCTCACATTTTTTATATTTGTTCTGGATATCTGGATGTTGAGATTTCTGATATTTTCTTGAGCAAGAGTCTTGGTTCAAGGTTTTTTCAGGTTCATTGCATTGATAATTTCTCTCATTAATATAAATATCTTGGTAATTATTTAGGGAAGAATCCTGGATAAAGGACATCAAAGTTTTATTGGATATGTAATGTTTTTCCCAAATATCTATTCCCTGATATTGATTAAGCAATGATGATTGGGTAGAATCCATACAATATGGATCACAGTTGTAGATTCTGGCACAAAATGGTATTATCTGTTGGTGGAAGAATACTAAACTTTTTACAAAGGACCCATCAAATTGATCACATTTAGAAATATCCTCTTCAATTTTAAATCTCTGGTCTTCAGAAATATTTGACTGAGCATTTAATCCAATTCTATACCCAACATCCTGGGTTTCCCTGGGGCTTTCCAAAGACTGCTCATTGCTTCCTTTAATATGCAGTGCTGAAAAGAGATGGAGATATAGTTTAAATGACATGTTGAGAACATGCTGAGAACAAAGATGAGTAACTATTACAGCAAGAGAGAGAATGCAGGACATATGGAATTTATCATGGAAGGTAAATTTTAAGCTCTTAAGAAGAATTAGGCAAAACTTTTTAATTGGAAAATATATACAGACTCCACAGAGGAGACATCCTACCAACAGTTTGGATAAGTACCCAGAATGTCTAGTGTGGCTGTACAGTGCCAAATATTCCCTGTATAAAGCCATTCCCTAAAGGATGGAACAAGTAGCTATTTTTTAAATGGTAAACACCTCAACAAAAATTATAAGACATCAAAGAAACCAAGTAATATAGTCCAATGAAGGTAAAATATTCAAGTGACCCTAAAAAAGTGAAAATCTATAAAGTAATTTTGAAAGGATTGAAAACATCTACTTTAAAGATGCTCTATCAGGTAAACGAACACAAACAACTAAATAAGGGGAGGGAAAAAATCCATAAAGAAAATGAGATTTAAAGAGATTAAAACTAAAAAAACCACAAATATAAAGCATGGAATTGAAAAATAAAATAACTGAATTTAAAAATTCACTAGATAGGGTTGATAGCAGACTTAATTTAGCAGAAGAAATAATCAGCAAGCTTGATAATAGATCATTTGAAATTTTAATCAAGAGAGCAAAACAAAGAAACAAATAAAGAAAAGTGAAGAGAGCCTAAGGGATTTATTACCATCAAGCATGCCAAAATAGTCATAATAGGAGTTCTATAATGAGAGAAGAGAGAAAAATGGGCAGGGAGCTTAAATGAAGAAGTAATACCTGAGAACTTTCTAAATTTCAGGGAGAAAACAGCATAAAATTTAAAGAAAATTAATCTACCCTAGAAACAACACAAACACACCCAAAAGAAGACACATCATAATCAAAGATTTAAAAGTCATAAACCAAGAGAATCTTGAAATCAGCAAGAAAAATGTTAAACGTCATGTACAAGGGCACTCCTATAGGATGATCAACAGATTTTTTTTTTTTTTTTTGAGACAAAGTCTCACTTTGTTGCCCGGGCTAGAGTGCCATGGCGTTAGCCTAGCTCACAGCAACCTCAAACTCCTGGGCTCAAGTGATCCTTCTGCCTCAGCCTCTCAAGTAGCTGGGACTACAGGCATGCGGCACCATGCCCGGCTAATTTTTTCTATATACATTTGGTTGGCCAATTAATTTCTTTCTATTATTAGTAGAGATGGGGTCTCGCTCTTGCTCAGGCTGGTTTCAAACTCCTGACCTTGAGCAATCTGCCCGCCTCGGCCTCCCAGAGTGCTAGGATTACAGGCGTGAGCCACCGCGCC
>CAUYRT010101098.1:0-17911 GCA_963574885.1 Lepilemur ruficaudatus | reverse complement strand
GACAGACACACAAAGACGGTACAAGACTGCAGCACCTCTCGCCTGCAGCGTCTTTATTTTTAACACTGTTCTTTTGGCATCTGTCCCAGTCTACCCCAGCTTTTCCCACTGCTATTTTCTGTTCCCAGAATGTTTTCATCTCAGCATGGACTGGTTCTCACCACTCTGCCTCAGGGAGTTGACATTTGCGTCTCCTCCTTTGGCCTTTCCCATTTGCGGGTCAAGGCACCCTGCCTTGTTTGCAAGTCACAAGGCATCTTGAGGCCGATCAACAAGAAACAATCCATGTGAGAACAGGTGTTCTGAGAATTGCTTTGTTCAAGCATGGCTGAGAGATGACCCAGTGTCCACTACAAATATATGTAACCAAAGTGTTTGTAGCCCCATAATATTCTGAAATTAAAAAAGAAAAAAAAAAGAAGACAGACAAATGGCCAATAATCAAATAAAAAAATGCTCAACATAACTCATCAGGGAAATGCAAATTAAAACCACAGTGAGATATCACCTTACCCCTGTCAGAATGGCTATTATTAAAAAGTCAAAAAACAATGGAATGCTGGTGTGGATACAGAGAGAAAGGAATGGTTAAATACTGTTGGTGGGAATGCAAATTAGTACAACCTCTATGAAAAACAGCATGGAGATTCCTCAAAGAGCTGAAAGTAGACCTACCATTTCATCTAGAAATCACACTACTGAGTATCTACCCAAAGGAAAAGAAGCCATTTTACCAAGAAGATACATGCACCCGAATGTTAATTACAGCACAATTCACAATTGCAAAGATGTGGAATCAACCTAAGTGCCCATCAATTCATGAACGTATTTACAAACTGTAGTATATGTATACCATGGAGTACTACTCAGCCATAAAAAAAGAATTTATGTCTTTTGCAGCAATATGGATGGAATTGGAGGCCATTATCCTATGTGAAGTAACTCAGGAACGGAAAAACAACACATGTACTCTCTAATAAGTTGGAACTGATTTATGGGAACAGAGGGAAGTAAAGCTCATTGGAAATCAAGAAGGGGGGAGGTGAGAGGAAGGGAGTAGGATAAACCTACCTAACAGGTACAACAACCACTCTTCGGGTGATGGGCACACTAATTGCCCTGACTCAGTCATTATAAAAGCTATCCATGTAACAAAAACATTTGTACCCCCTTAATATTTTGAAATAAACAAAAAAGATAAGTCAGAGAATTTCTTTGTGACCATTTTTTACACAGAAAGGTGGGGGAAAATTAGAGTAATATTGTTTGCATTTGTGTCTGGCTTTGGGGATGAGGGGTTCTGGTTTCCATGACCTTCCTTGGGGAAGAGGGATTCTAGTTCCTATGGCATATCTTGGGGGTGAATGAGACTGAGGGGGGGCAGGAGAAGGTTGGAGAGACACTTTGCTTCTGAGGCTGCTTCTGAGGCCTTTGCTTTGGGATGTCGTTTTCTGGGTCCCAACAGATCCATCCCTCATGTTTTCCCCAATCCAACCTGTCTTTGCCTGGCAAGTTCCACTAATCCTCCAACGTCCAACATGAACATATCCTCAAAAAACCTGCCTTCATTGCTCATACTTTTTGGAAAGAAATCTCTTCTTCTATTGAATTCTCGCAGTAATAGATGAATACATCACTCTTAGGGTACCATATTTGCTATGATTCCTTATTCATGTGTCACATCTACCTAACACCTAGCATAATGTTTCTCACTTGGAAATTTTTGTTGATTTAATTAATGAATTGCAATTATAACTCAAACTTGAAACTTAGATATAAAAAATAGGAAAAGGTGACTGCTAGATATAGCACAAATTAAAGAATAGACTTAAAAGTAAAAATAAGAGTGAATGAAGAAGTCATTTCATAAATGACACTGCGTGGATAAGAAAAATAAACAAAAGTGAGCATCTTCTAACCCAAGTTTTAAAAATAAGATTAATGGGTCTAATGGGCTTCCATAACCATTTTAAGTTCATTGGGATTTACATTTCTAGTTTCTGTGATCACGAATAAGAACAGAACAAGAACTAATCAACTCTTTCAACTGTAGGACATCACTAGAGGAAATAATTTTCAGAAAAAGCACTTAAGGAATGATGCAAAGCTTATAATGGTTACAGGTAGAAAAATAGATTTAGGCCAAAACATCACATTTCTTAACTAGTGTTCAGATCACTAATTAATTTCAAAGCCATTTGACTTGGAATAAGCCATGTGAACCTACCTCTACCTGCACTGAGATAAATATCATTTAGAATGACAAGGCAATTGATTCCCCAAAGGACTTAAATTTTAAAAAATGATTTAAGTTAGATAACATACAGAAAGAAGCTCAGAATTTCAACCTCAAGTTATTTACTCTTTGATCATGATTTCCAAAATACAATTTCAGTTATGAAAAGCTTCCAGTGAAAACCTAGATTTTTCTTAAAGCCAATAAGGTAAACTTATCTGAATTTACCAGGTTTATCCAATAAAATAATATTAGTCAAATGTATTTTAACAAGCACCATTACTGCAAAAATACCTATGTAATAAAAATATTACTTAAGTAATCCAAATAACTGCTCTCCTTATATTAAGGAATATTCTAATAGCAAAATTTGAAAAAAAAACTACTGCATTCGTTGCAATGGGATTATGTCTATTTTGTGCAAATCAATTGATATGAATATGGATTATAAAATTATCATCAAATACAAATGTAGTAACAAGTCCATGCCAACATAGTTCATTATTAAATGTATCTGAGTATATAAATGTATAACTTATAAATCCATATTAATTTAGCTCAAGCTGCATGTATCTGAAATACACACATATACGTAAATATTGGTGCTATGATATAAATAACACATACTAGAGACTCCAGATACCACTATTTTAAATCCACTATCTCTTCTTAAGCAATTCTTTAAAAAAAAAAGAAAGAAAGAAAGAAATTCACTATCTCTGACTCTAACTCACTCTATGCCTTGTGATCACTCCACCACTTTGGAATTCAGTTCCAAAAGTAGAAAAAAGAGATGGCTGGACAACGTGAACTTTGGACTCTATGGGCTTCCAATATTAACAATGTATGCTTTCACGATCTTGTATAAAGAAGGTGTATATAAATGAGGTTATCTGCACACCTTTACTACAAGGGTGTTAAATATAGTCTTCTCAGAACTAGTGCTTTAATAAAATAAGGGGGAACATCATGCACAAATAATGAGATAAAATAAGAAGACCTTCCCCCACCCCCATATCCACTCCCCATTAGCTGTGTCTGTTGTTCTAATATTAATTCTATTTTTACTATCCAAAAGCATATAAAATTAAACATCATTCATTGAACACCTTATTTTTAATCATCAATTTTGTGCCAGGGACTGTTCCTAGGCAGTGGGGACACAGTAATAAACAATATAGACAGCTACCATATATCTTACAACTAGCGGGGCAGACTGATAATAAATATTAAGGCACATATGGAGTTTGGTAAGAGCTGTGGAAGTGGCTGAGATAGAAAGCAGGGTGACCAGGAAAGGATTCTTTGAAGACTTGAGACTGAGCTGAGAGCTGAGAACCGGCCATGAGCCAACAATGGAGAGCTGGGGCATAGGGATGCCCAGCAGAGGGACTTGCAGGGACAGAGGTCCTGGGAGGAGAAGGGAATTGGTGTATTGGTCATCAGGATCCACTTGTTAAACAAGGACCTGAATAACTGAATTAGAACTTCTGTAAAGGACTGTTATAAAAACCATTCCTTGTCATTACAATAGGAAAAACAGTCTTGCCTTTGGGTTAGCTCTTGACACCTATCTTGCTCCCACTTGACACATCCAGTTGGTCACCAAATCCTGTTAATTTAAATCGTGATAACTATCATTTATTGAGTGCCTAAAATGCGCCAGTTAGTCTTCTAAGAGTATTATTTTTCTTAACTCATGTAATCTTCACAACCCCCTTGCTATCTGGGCACACTACTATCATTATTGTAATTTTATATTCCATCCAGTGAGGGGATAGATAGACTGAAAAACCTGCAAGGAGTCACAGCTATACAGGAGTAAAGCCAAGATTCTCAGCCACACTTGTGGCCTCAGAGCCCATGCTTTTCTCCATTGCATTGCACTGTCCCCCAAACATCTGTCAAAACTATCTCCTCCTTACTATTCCCACTTGCTTGGCTTTATATTGTCCAAGGGCTCATCTTTCTGAAGCTCTTCTGTGCAATACTGTGACCACTAGCCACATGTACCTGTTGAACACTTAAAATGTGTCTGGTCCCAATTGGGAAAGGTCACAAGCATAAAATACACAGACCATATTTCAAAAACTTCATATGAAAAGAAGAATGTAAATATCTCAATAATTTTCACATTGATTACATGTTGAAATTATAATATTTTGGACATATTGGGTTAAACAAAATATGTTATTAAAATTTATTTCACCTGTATGGTAAGGGATAGACGGAAGGAAGAGAGGGAAGAAGGATAATATACCTTGATGAGCAGCAAAATAGTGAAATAAGGTTAACATATGCAGGAAGCCTTTGTTTCCTAAGGATAATTAGAACCGAGACAGAACACTTCAAGTGAATTTATAGAAAATGAAAATCCGAAACTTTATAATAACTATTTTTAAGTATTTGATTCAGATTTCATATTAAAATGAAACCAAAAAAAATGAAACCAAAATGCTGTTAATTTTTTTCTTGTGTTTAATAAGACATAATTGAAACCATCCTGGATTCTTAAAATGAACTAGTATTGTATTTTAAGATGGGCAGGGCTGATTTAAAAAATATTGGTGGCACAACAGAACTTCCTTCACATTTAACCATCATAGAACGATCATAAATAAGGGTCAGTTTTACAGATGTATTCAAGGGCTTCATTAATTTTCCCAAGGGCCTCTTACAATCTATTCAAAGTCAAATCATTCCTTTTTAAAATAATTATTTTGTTCTCATGGTTGTCAATTTTTAATGTCTTTATTTTTATCTGGTTTAACTTTCAGATCCTTCATTGTCAATGGACTTTTTTTTGATTTAAGTAATTTGCCAGTACCACATTTGTGTGCTTTATCCTGTACCTCTTACAAAAATTTAATTTTACTTTATAATCATTTACTTTTTATTCATTGTTTATTATCCTAAGTTGTCCCAAGAGATTGACCCTCAAAGATGTTGATACAATGGGCCAGAGATGCTAGTGTTGAGCAAAAAGGGACATTTGAGTGAGGACTAATTTTCATAAGTCATTAGTTCACTATTAAATAATTTCTGGTTAAAATAAGTATTGCTTTTCTATAAATGTTGTAATTTCAGAAATGTAGAAAACAAAAGCATGGTTAAAGAGGACCCTTGTTTGGTAGAAGGGCAAAATTTAAATTTTAGTCAAGACAGTATGTCATTACACAGAAAAATGTAAGAACTCAGCATATAGAACCAAATACATTACATAATATTCTTCATTTAGCATTTAGGAAAAGAGTCTGCCAAACCTATAGAGAGAAACCTTCTGTAGAGAGGGGAGCCTCTGACAAGGAAGGGAGAGGGCCAGGGAGAATGCCTTTCAGCCCAGTGGCACAGGGCAGTGGCTCTGTTGGAAAACAGAAATAGATCACAGAGTTGTTCTATGCACTAAACTGGATGCTTTAAGTAGTAAAGAGTCAAAACTATGCTACTATTCCACAAAATGCACAGAAAAGGCTCAGAACTGCAAATCATGTATAAGGCCTGAAGCTGAGGAAAAAAAAGTTTTCTGTTTTAGAAATAAAAATATACCCAATCTGAGCAGATTGTGTGGCAGGGGCAACTAGGAACATCATTTCCCTGTGTCCAGATGAACATCAAGCTCATTAACAATGTTTTCTCCTTCTACAGAAGTTTTCCCTGCCTCAGATTGAGCAGGCTCCTAGCTCAGGGTGACTCTAACATGGATGGAGAAGCCCAGTATAATCAAAGAGCTGTCAAGGCTTTGTTGTTGGAGTTGACATTGCCTCAGTAACAAACCGTGTCTGTAAGGAGTTATTGGTAACTTTAAAAATCACAACTAAAATTCAAATTACAATGCTCTTCCAGGATTTAACGTTCAACCATATCTACAAAAAGACAACAACAAAAAAACCCACAAAGAATTTATAAAAAATACACAAAATAATAGCACTAAAGTATTTAAGATTGAACTATCACCATAAATGCGTTGTATGTCCACGTCTATTTGACTGGGTCCACCTTCATACACTTGGCAAATGCTGACTAAGCCTGCAAAGTGTCAGGCATTGTGCTAAGAGCCGGGAAGCATGGATGGAAAGGTTCAGTTGTCTCCTTCATACAACTCAGCAGATGTATGAGCCAGTTTGAGCAGATTGTCAAGCTAGTAGAGCAGAAAGTTTGATTGCTGTTCCATTGATTTGGGATTGGTTTCATATTGATTTGGCAGACAAATTCTATAGCATGGTCTGCATGACTCCCAGTAGCATGTGTTCTACCATGTGTAGTTACTCAATCCCCGCCTATAGACTGAGCTGTCTCCCAATACCTAGGATAAATAAAGAGCCCAACTAATTTCAGTTCCCTCAATTTAGCCATGTCGTCCAGTGTGTCTGGCTATAGTAATCCACTGTCTGGTAAGTCCTAGTATCCTGAGCTTCTACTCCATCACTCCTCTTTCAGCTGTCCATACTGTGTTTACTGACCCTGACCCATCTGGACAGGCCATCACACCTACATAATATTATCACCTATTCGATGTTTGGTAAAGTGTGGTTGATCCTACTTCCGAATCACCTGATTGCTGGACCCCACCCAGAGCAGCTGAATCTAAGTGTGTATGTGGGGGGGGGGGGAGGAGAGAGAGAGTAAGAAAGAGAGAGAAAAAGTGTTTTGGAGTGGAATGTCAGAGTCTGAATTTTATGAAGTTCCCCCCATGGTAATTTTTATACTTTCCAGACTTCTAAACAAACTCTCTTGGTTTTTCTCCTACTTTAACTGTTCATTCTTTCTGAGTCTTGTTTACTGGTTCTTTCTCATCCATTGACCACTAAATCATTGTGAATGGTTTCCAACCAACCACAGAGCTTGGTTCTTTGAATTCCTCTCTTTTCTATGCATTATTCCCCTGCAGCCTCATGGTTTTAAATATCATCTGGTCACTCCCAAGCTTAAAGCTCCAGCTTGGACATATCCCTTGAAATCCAACTGCCTACTTGACGTTGATGTGACTGAATGTCTAATAGGTATCCAACAGCTAACGCATCCAAAATGGAGTTCCTGATCTTCCTCTCCAAACCTACTCCTCCTTAAATCTTTTTTTTATCTCAACAACAGCAATTCCATCAATCCAGTTACTCAAGTCCCAGCACAGCATCATTTTTTACTTCTAACTTTCTCCCTCTCCTTTACTCCCTATATCCTTTCCTGCTTTATTTTCTCCATAGTTCTTATCATCATATAACATATTATATATTTTACTTATTGATTTTGCCAACTGCTTGTCATCTACAACCCCATTAGGACAAAGATTATCATATGATTCTTTTGTTTTTTTTCTCACTGCTATATCCTCAGTTCCTAGAATAATGCTTGGTACAGAGTAGACATTCAGTAAATATTTGTTTAAGACATAAATGGAACTGTGCCTAACACATAGCAGGCATTTATAAATATTTAGTGGGAAAAAATGAATAAATTTTACCTGATCATCCTTAAAATAATAGATTTTTTATTAGTCTCCCAAATTCCTGAGCAGTATCCCTACCCTGTAGCTCCAGAATTACCTCTAGCCCATCTTGTTTGTTTTTCTTCCGAGTCCAGGTTATTTTACAATGTGGAAATCTATCAGAGAGTAATTGTGATCATGACCTCAGAGTATAGTAGCCAACCAACAAGAGAAAGTCAAATATCGTCAGCATCACTACCACTATCATTAGCAACTTTTAATAAGATAACATCTAGTTGAGAAATTCTTGTTATAATAAATCATGTGTGTATACCCCAAGGCAAAATATCTTATTAACTCTGAAAGATATTTTATTTTAATCAGGAGATTTTTAGTCAAGCAGTAGGTTTTAAACTGGCAGATCTCAGACTGCATATGTATTTGTTTGACCCACACAGTTATTTAAATTTTTAAAAATGCAATGTCATTATTTAAACATCAGGAGATAGCATGTAAAAATCCAGATTTCTAGTTTTTTCTGAAAGATTGATAGATCTGATGGTGCTGGGCCTTCATTTCTGCACAGCAGTTGTCAGTAGATCTATTAGCTGTTCCCTCCTGACGGATGATGCTCTCTCCAGCTTGCCACAATTGCTATTCTGCCAGATTCACTAATTCACATTACTTTCCTGGTCCCTGTGGGCACATGAGTTGGCAACTATGACAGGAGAGCCCAGATTCTTGCAAAGAGAACTAGTACTTAAAGCCCAGACTGCTTAGTGCTGTGAAACAAAGAAGGAAATATATAGGCTATATTACTCCTCTGGGGGAAATCCATGGGCTAAATGCACTCTCAAATTTGGGGCTTACAATTTTGTAAACCAAACCAAGCAGAAATGCTATGCAGTATTCTAATGTTCTTTCATTGGTGATATTCTGCAAGCAAAGAAACAAAAGTAATTCTTTTGCTTTTACCCACAATGATGAGTAACAATGCAGAAGGGTGGGGAGTGCATCCCATTACTTTCAAAGGAGTTTGCAGTGAAAAAATGCTATTTCTCTTACATTCAGCACACAGCATGCATTTTGTGACAGATGGTCATTCCAAGTGCCATGGTCTGTCTCAATATATAATGACAAATATATAAACCTTCTGTTACACAGCATAGACGTGAGGCTTAAACACCTGTTTCAAATTACTCTGATACCATAAACATTCTTGGAAATTGGAAAGCCCTGTGTTTTAAGAAAGTGAGAGATGCCATAGCCAACTACACTAAATTGAGTAGGCTCAGGTCCAGTGAGCAGTAAAAAAAGAAGATTGTGCCTGTAGCTACTGGAAAATAGCTAATGGTAATAATAATATTACTGACTGGGAATATAGTTAAAATCTATTGCTGCAGAAATCCTGTATATGCCCAAAGGTGTACTTAAACTAGTGCTATATATTTTACTTTTCATCTCTCAGTTTTCTTTTAAATATGTTACTACTGAAATGCCTTGTTACCAGCTTGGGAGTGAGGGGAATTTTAAGGTGATGATGTTTTGATGTTCTAATTAGAAATATTAGTGACACTCTCTAATATTATTCCTTCCTATGTCCATCAAGAGATTGATTACCAATATTACACTCAAGAACTGAACTGTTAACGTTTTAGCTCATCTAGTAATTCTAACGCCAAGAAGAGATCTGAATTGTCAGTCTACAATGAAGTTGTCACTGCACTTTCCTGATTCCTTCAGGGAAACATCTGCCTACTTGAAGTGCTCATAATGAAGCACTGTCAAATTACTGAAGGGCTGCACATCACCCAATAATTAACCTGGAAGGATCACTTGCCAATGGCATCATGCCATGACAAACAGATGTTGTTCCTGTTACCTATCTGAGAGAGAGGTCAAATGTTGTGAAGCAGACATACTCTGCCTTCTATCTTGTGGGTACACATCAGTCATTTAATAGGCTTTTCATTTTGCACTGTATGGAAATTAGAGGTAGTTTTCAGTTTATTGATTGACTGATTAGATCATTTAAAAGCAGAGGTATCTTCAGAGTAATTATGTGATTGAGTCTGACTTCAAGATTGGAGGGCTGCAAATAGCTTGTCAGAATGCATGTAAATTGACATTGCCTTTTACATTCACGATAGTTAGAATATATGAACACTGTAATCAGAAATCTGCCAAAATACACAGTAATAAATTCAATATAAATAAATGGACATTTGAAACCCTCCTTATTTCCCATATGCTAATACTCAGGGTTAGATTATCACCATGGATCATGCTGGACAAATTCTTAAAATCCCGTGCCACTGGGCAAATATTTGAAGAAACAGTGCTTGATTGGCCAATGGCAATGTCAATGAATTACAATAGCACTTATTAAAAATCTATTAGTATCAAAACACTGTACTTTATTCTTGGTAGACCAAAAATACAATTTATGCCCTTGTAGATATTACTTCTAAGCAAATTTATTTAGGAATTAAACCTCTTTAGGCACTTTATTAAAATTTGAGCCCATAGAGTAATATTTGTTTCAACATTAAAAAATAGCCCCATTTTTTACTCATTAAAAAAACAATTTATGTATATGTTTTTAAAAATATCAAAAAGATATAAAATGAAATAACTCTACCCCTCTCAACTCCCCATGCTCACACACACCCCAGAGATAAGCAGTGAATAGACATTTTGTGTATCTCTTTAGAAATTTTAGTATCTATATTATTAATGATACTATACTCATCATTCTGCACCTTCCTACTTTTCTCTAACTTTATGTTTCAGACAGAATTTCTTATGCAAAGATGCATCTATTTAATTCTGGTTAGCAGATGTATACTATTTCACCACTGAATTTCAATATTCTCTTACTGATGGTAATTTTGTTTTTTTTTTCTCATTTTTAGCTGCTACAATATTGTAATGAACAAAGGAATGACTTTCTAATAGTGTTACTTAAAAATAGAATAAGTTTCCTTGAGAAATTGGGGGAAATTACTCAAGCTTCTGCAAGTGAGCAAAGCCAGAAAAGGACTTCTAGTCAGGAGGGCCAGAGAAGAAATTCTAGCTCCACAATTGCTTCAATTAACCTTATTCTTAGCCACGAACCGAGGCACATGGAAATTACTCCCACGTGTTCTTCTATGTCCTATCTTTGGAAGTCTTATCATAGTTGCTTCTATAAGCTAAGGAATCCCATAGCTATTCAAGGCAAGATTATATGAAGGTTTCAAAAACTTCTGTGTGTGTGTGTGTGTGTGTGTGTGTGTGTGTGTGTGTATTTCCGTCTCTGTATAGAGGGGGGGGAGAGAGAGAGAGAGAGAGAGAGAGAGAGTATGCGAGAGAAAATCACAAATTTCAAATAGATTTGTGGAATATTCTTATTATAATTACATCACATATGTGTGGTCCCCAAATCTCTTATATCCATTTAGTGTTGGAAAAACCTAAAGGAAGACAAAAAGTAGTCTAGCTCACAGAATTTTGGGAGATGGTAAAGATCATGGCAATTAGCATGAATATACTTAACATATCTCCAAAATGAACATTTAAATAAAAAATCTGAAATTATCATTTTTACTTTCACAATGCTCCTTCAGTTTACAAGCCTACTTTTAATAAAAATTTTCTGACCTTTATAGGGGAGATATTATAAGGAGATATTGGCAAAAATTAGCTGGCCATTGTGGCATTCATCTTTAATTTAATGGCTTTTGTCTTAAAAGGTCCTCTCTTGTCTTCTCCTTATGATCTTCAGGTATCTTATGACCCTCAGCTTGAGCCCTTCCCCAACCAATCAGACAATTTTGGAAAGAAAAGCTTCTCCTGAGTTCTTCTATCAATCATAAGGTAATAGCACTTCTGCTTTGTAGCAAGCACCCAGTAGAGTCAGTTGGTTACTATGAATTCCAAATTTGAGCTGCCCGCCAATAGGTCGATGACTTACCGGCAACTTTTTCTTTCACAAATACTCCACCTTTTAAACGAGTTTAGGGAAAATCTGTATGCTTTTTAATATGCCTCTGGACAATCAACAGCTTATTGGTTTTTACCACCTTATTTCTAATACACATGTACATATACATACATATGTATATAAAATCCATACTGCAGTATACATACTTCTTTTCTTACCTGATGATTTTCTTAGGCAAATATCAGTTTTGACTTATTTTTGGTAATCTCTCAAACATAATTTTTCATTTGTTTTGCTTTCATTTAATTTTTTTGTTCCCCAAATTTCCAGTCTTGCTTCATTGTCTCCTTTTGTCAAATCTGTTTGGTATTTAAATAGACTGGATGTTCTTTATTTTGCCTGCACCATGACCTACAGCCTGCCCTAAGCATGAAGCAGAGCATAACTCTTGGGGCTCTGCCAGCTCCTCCAAAAAAAAGACTGGACCAATAGCCTTTCACAGTGACCTGTGGCTAGAGACGACCTGAGTAGGAGATTTAGAAGAAGTTATAACTGTGAGACAGAAAGCAAAATGCCATGCCCCTTTGGATGCACAAGTTTTGGTAACAAGGGAATAAATATATATTACATGATAAGTGGAGCATCCCCTATTATGATCTTTAAGACCTCTGTTCATCTATCTGGGCTTTATATTAGAATCATCTGGTAAGCTTTTAAAACTCCTGATGTTTAGGACATGCTCCCAAAGAATTAAATCAGATTCCCTGTATGTGAGGTCTAGGCATCGATAGTTTCTAAAAATACCCAGTATATAGCCACATTTGAGAATCAGTGTTTCAGAGTACAGTAAACAGCCATCTGATATAAAAATCTCAAGTCTTGGAGAGGAAGGCTGCACCCATTTGTAATTAGTCCAGATTTCTTAACAAGGAAAGTGAAATTTCATTAGCATTGGTTGAATTCCTGTGACATGAGAGAAACTGAAGATACCTTGTTCCGTTGGATCCTCACTGTGATAGTGTGATAAAAGAGGAAATATATATTTGATCTCTGCCTCTGATACCTGACACAGATCACTTAAAACTCTTGAATATAGGAGCACTAAGAGAATTTTTTGTTCTAATAGTTGGTTTTCAACCCAGTTCCAGACACAGAGCTCCTGTAACCTTTGTAATATTCTGAGTGATAGACACATCTGACACATCTATTAATGATACGAACATCTTTTTTTTTCTAATGAGATGACTTTTGGAGCACTCCTGGACAGCTTCAGGATGAGGGCTGATTGCTAAGGGAATAAACCATGTGAAGGTTGGAACCTTCAGTCTCACCTTCTGACCTCCTTGGAGTGAAGAGAGATTAAAATTTAGTTGACCAGCAATGATCAGTGACTTGATCAATCATGCCTACTTAATGAAGCCTCCATAGAAACCTGAAAAAACAGGATTCAGAGAGGTTCTGGATTGCTGAATATATCAAGTGGCTGGAGGGTGGTACGCTTGGAGAGACGCACACCTTGCCCTATGCATCTCTTTCACTGGATACTCATCTATAGCCTTTGCTATATCCTTTATATTAAGTAGGTGAACATAAATAAAGTGTTTTCCTGAGTTCTGTGAGCCACTCTAGCAAACTAATTGAACCCCAGGAGGAAATCATAGGAACCCCAACTTATAGCCAATCAGTCAGAAGCACGGGTCATAACTTGGGGCTTGAAACTGACATCTGAGGTGGGGAAAGTTTTGTGGGATTGAACCTGTGGGGTCTGATGTTATCTCCAGATAGATTGCGTCAGAATTGAATTGAATTACAGGGCACGCAGCTGGAGTCCATGGAAGTTTACTTGGTGCGTAGGGAACCTCCCTCTCTCGTGTCTGGTGTCAGAAGTGTGTTCAGTGGGGTGTGAGGGCAAGAAAATCAATATGTATTTTGTCAGACTCACATAAGTCCTTGAAGTCTCCATTTTACAGATGGAAAAAACTGAGACTCAGATAACTTGCCCAAAGCTAACAGACTTAAGATTCAACCCCAAGACCACAATGCCGCAGCGTCCATGCTCTTTTGTACTATACCATGCCATCATTACATTCCAAAGCAGAGGGTGATACCCATCACCACTGCAAATCTTATCTTATTTCTGGCCTCCTAGGGGTCCCTGTCATTGGGTTTCATATCTGGCTTGTGAAAATTCTTTCTGAAGGAAAATGAAGAAGTGAAGGAGTTCTAAACACACAGAGAATTCTATTTTACTCACAACATCCATTCAATCAACCAAGCTCTGTGTCTCTGACATTCTGATAACTGAAAATAATTCCTTTTTTTTTTTTGCAGGCTCCCTGGCACGTAAGTACCAAGTTTCTCATGTCACGTCCACTTCGATTTCAATTTTACCCTAGGACACAAGAACCTCAGCATGGTCAGCTCAGCAGCATATCAATGACGGCAAAATTTAACAGCCTTTAAAAGAAAGCTGGATGAAAAGGATTCCTAAATGCTTTTCAGCACATCCATGAATCATCTGCTTTCAATGGAGTGATATTTTAGAATCACCCACTCAAGTTGACACCAATTCTGAATGGCGAGGTCTCACCCTTCTTATGAAGATAAGTTCCAATGCCATTAGTCTCCTTATGCAGGCTTAGCACCAATGAAACTATTTTTGCTGCTGCCTGGCGTGGACAGATAGAAGAATATTTTCTTTGGAAAATACTGGAAATCATTTTAAAGCTTTAACCCCATAATGTAACAAAGCCTAGTAAGCTAATACCTTGACTATATCACTCTGGCTTTTCACAGAACTGAAAAGACCTGAGACTTAACATTACTTTTCCAACATTTGATAAAGGCCCATGAAGATCTACCTAGAATCCTTTACACTTTCATCATCAATGCATTGGGGAGATACTAGTACATACTTCACAGAATTCATGGTAAAGATTAAACGAGGGATGAGAGAAATTAAAGGTGACTCAGCAAATTATGTGGCACTTAGTAAAATTCCATGCATTTTAGTATTTTTTCCTCAATTTTTTATAACTTACTGAAGTTTCCTTGTTTAAAGATCCTAAAAGCAAATTCTACTCAAGGAAAAGATTTTCATTATAAATAAAATATTCACTTTGCCAAAAAATGAAAGCTATGCAATCTATTGTATTCCCCTTTACTCTAGCTACCAGAAATCTCAGTGTTGTTTGTGCTAAATTACTCTCCTTAGATCAGCTAGAAGCAATTTTACTTTTTCCATTCATTTAAACACACCTACCACTTTTCAAAGTAAAATGAAGCAGCATGCTATAGAAGCATAAATTTAATAGAACAAAAATAAATAAAATAATTTTTACAAAACTAAATAAATGTCACTTAATAGAATAGAAGCATTTCTTCCCCTTGAGCTCCGAGAGAAAGAGAGCTAATAGGGTGTTAATATAAAAGATATTGTTTGAACCTTGACCAGTCTGCTGCATGGATAGATAGATAGATGGCAGTTAGATTAGATAGATAAATGATAGATAAACAGATAAGTTTTCTCTTCCTGTCTTCCTCTTTTGTTACTTGGCTTTTGTCTTGTATTTATTATTAAGGACTTTTGATTTATAATATCAATAATTTTATTATAAACCATGTCAATTCTTCTGAAAAGTGGAATATATTCACAAAAAAACTGTTCTCTCTCTCTTATTTATTTTTGTTTCAACATCAGAGAATGAGAATTCAACTCAATTTTATCTGATCAGTAAATACTATGTGCTAGTCTTTGTCCTAGGCAACAGGGTTACAACAGTGCAAATGATAGGCAAGTTCTCCTGAGGATGGTATTCTAGACCACATCTTTCCTTTCCAGTTGGGGTAAACCAGTGAGGTGGAGTTATACCAAGAGATCAATCCCCTCAACCCTTTGGGTGGCTGAGGTGGGGTCTGGTGACACTGGAGCACTGCAATCTAGAGTCACATGTCCAATCGTGTACTATAATCGATATCTCTACTTGATTGATGTTCATTAGGCATGCAAGCACCTGTCCATTTATTCCTATGTGCTATTCAAATACAGGCAATTCTCATTATGCACTAATTCCATATCTGCTAAATCACCTGCTTGCTAAAATTTATTTGTAACCTTCCAATCAATATGATATTTTCATAATGGTTCATAGACATGAACAGAGAGGTGACCATTTTGAGTCACCTGACATAAACTTTCCAGGCTGACGTCTGAACAAGATAACAGTCTGCCTTCTTATTTCAGCTCTCATACTATAAACAAGTATTTTTTCTGTGGTCCATTTAGTGCTATTTCACACTCTTGTGCTCTTTCTGGTGACTTTGCTATGTCATATTACTTCAAAGCACAGTGTCAAATTTTTGTCTAATATTCCTAACTGCAAGAAAGCTGTGATGTGGATGCACCTTACAGACAAAACAAACAAAAACAAAACGCTTTTGTTAGAAAAGCTTCATTAAAATACTAGTTATAATACCATTGACGATGAGTTCAGTGTTAATGAATCACCAATATATTAATATATTAAATAAGGTGTCTCTAAAGAGAAATACACATTAAGTAAAGTTACATATTGATGAGTTGATGAGAATATTGGGCCAATGGCTTGTAAGAACCGAACTCTGTATTTCTTGCAAGAACAATGGTCAGTATTTGCTAATCCCGTGTTCATGGTGACTTTGTAGAACATTATTACAACAAATAATGAGAATAAACTGTACTACCATTCCCTAGCTTTGCATGATAATACTATTATGCAAAAAAATTGTGAAGAATTGTTTTAGATAGGAGAAGACAGACAACAAACAAATAAACATATTAATAAACAGGGTGTTTTCAAATATTAAATCCCCTGAGAAAAATTAAATGGAGTAAAAAGAAAGAAGTGACTGAGAGGAATGGAACCACTTCAGATTAGATGATCAGAAGAGTCCTCATGGATGAGGACCCTGGATACCTTGAAGAAGTCAGCACTGAAAAGATGGAGGCAAGGGACAAAGGATTCCAGACAGAGACGGCAAGTATAAACACCTTAAAGCAAGATCAGGTCGGTATATCCCAAGAACATAAAGGCCAGTGTGGCTGGAGTGTGGCTTGCTGGGGTACAGGGAGAAGTGTGGAGAGCAGAAAGCAGGAGCCACATTGCAGAGTGACTTCTGGGTCATGGCAAGGAGTTTGTATTTAAAGTATAAACAAAAACTATTCAAGAACTCTAAGCAAGCAAATGATATGATTTGATAAACATTTTTTTAACATTCGCTTTATCAGCTATATGAAGAATAAACTGTAGATAGGCCAGGAAGAAAAAAGAAAGAACTGGTAAGAGACCATGGCAGGATCCAGTTGAGAGATAGTGGTGGCTTGGCTAGAATTTCTTCTCTTCTTTTTTCTTTTTCTTTTTTGAAGTGGGGAGGAGTAAAGAGAATTTTATTACTTTGCTAGCAAAGGAAGAAAAATGGTATAACTTCTCATCTCATAAGCCACATGTCCTGAACATAAACAGAAATACAGAACTTTTAAAGGGAGGGCCCTTCAGTTCTAGGCTATTGTGGTTAACTGTTCTAATCATCCCATCTTTGGGCATGGCTAGCATTGGAGCAGCAGATGTGGAGGGAGATGAGTGAATTCAAAATGCCAACTGCACTTGGGAAGGGTAAGAAAAAAAGATAAATTGAAGGTATCTCCTAGGTGGGCTTCAGCGATTTTGTAGAGAATGTTTCCTGGGGGAAGAATTGTTCTGAATAAACAAAATCATGAGTTCTGCTGGAGATGTCTAGAATGCCATTAGAAATATAACTCTAGAGCTTAGCAATAAAGTCTAGCTGCAAATATAAATTTGGATATCATTGGCAAATGGATGGCATTTAAAGCCTAGATACTCAATGTGATTACCCAGCAAGAGGAGAAGAGAACTAAACAACATAATCCTGAATAGAACATTAAGGACAAGTACAGGAAAAAGAAGTCAGCAAAGAAAACCGAGAAGGTATCTCCAGTTCAAGTAGAAAGGAAACTAGGGCATAAAAATAGTTTAATTCTCTCATAGATATTAGACGAGTCCTAGAACGATGTAAAGTTGCTTTTCTGTATTGTGAAATTTTTTGTTATAAAACAGAATGACCACAATATTCTTCTTATTATTTGTTGAATAAATCACCATTGATATTAAATATTTGCCTTTATTGATGTGATTAACTTGCTCATGGAATTTTATACCAGTATTATTTTTATAATTTTATTAAGCCTACAAACATATAAGGTGAATTAGAAGTTTGTTTCATGGCAGATAAAGTATTCACTGCCATAAGTTGCTGGAGACCTTTGACTCTC
>CAUYRT010101094.1:0-12696 GCA_963574885.1 Lepilemur ruficaudatus | reverse complement strand
CACTCAAAGACAGATCCGTGTCATTTCAAAAGAGTCCTCAGTTTCCTGTGGAGCTAAAACCAGATCTGGTTAACCTGGTGAATGAAGAGAAGCGTCTGCAGAGCTCGTCTTTCTCGTCCCCGCCGCCTCACCACGCAGCAGTGCTGCGGTCACCCCGCACAGGCACCCAATGCCTGCAGCCTTGATCCACGTTCCCCACCATATTTCTTTTCCAAAGTTAAAAGTGAACAAAAAATCAATTTTAAAAGATCAGCAACAGCTACCAAAGAAAGCAGTACTACATTATGTCAATACTACATTATGTCTTTTTTTTTTAACTTTTTATGGAACACGATTTTTATTTTTATTTTTTATTTTTTTATCTTTGCAACTTTATTTTTTTCAGCATATTATGGGGGTACAAATGTTAAGGTTACGTATATTGCCCTTGCCCCCCTCCCCCCTCGAGTCAGAGCTTCAAACACAACCATCCCCCATACGGTGCACATTGCACTCATTGTGTATGTATATACCCATCCCCTCCTCCCCGCTCCCGTCTGCCCCACTCCTGATAAATGTTGTTCCTATATGCCCACTTAAGTGTTGGATTAATAAAATGTGGTATATGTATACCATGGAGTACTATTTAGCTATAAGAAACAATGGTGATCTAGCACCTCTTGTATTTTCCTGGATGGAGCTGAAACCCATTCTGCTAAGTGAAGTATCCCAAGAATGGATAGACAGGCACCACATGTACTCACCAGCAAATTGGTTTCACTGATTAAATACTACATTATGTCTTCAATTTCAAAACTGCGAGCCAAGCAAAGAAACAGATAACGGCAGTCTTGTCTTACCCGCCGGAGGTAGTTCTGCCTTATTCATGGGGGATGTATACTGAAAGCCCCAGCAGGGGCCTGAAACTGCAGATAGTAGGGAACTCTATGTACACTATGTTTTTGCTGTACATGCATTCCTGTGATAAAGTTTAATTTATAAATTAGGCACAGTAAAAGATTAATGATAACTAATAATAAAATTGAACAATTATTAATATAACACATACAGTAATAAAAGTTACATGAATGTGGTTTCTTTCTCTCTCTCTTTTTCAATGTCTTACTGTATCGTACCCACCTATTTTCCAACCGTGGTTGACCTCAGGTAACTGAAACCACAGAAAGCAGAGTGTGGATAAGGTGGAACTACTGTATTCATTGTGAAGTGTCAAGGTTCCTCATCCCACCTCACCCTCTCAGTACAAAGGAAAGCGAATTAGCAAAATTCTGAAAATGTGAAGACTGAAAAAAATTTGCCTAATTCAATATTAATGTAAATAAAATATTCTTTTATTCTTGATTATAGCCTAATAAATAGCTATTTTGCTGGATAAAGAAAAATGTTATTTTTATTTAGAAATATATAGTTTATGAATTATGAATTATAAGTGTGTGTATTTTATTACTAATGCAAACTTTGCTGGGTGATCTACAGAACACTCAGATACTCACAAAATAATTTAATTGCATCATCATTGATGATTTGCAAATTTCAGTTTTAAAATAACTACATAGATATTTTCTATTCTGCTGCTATGATGGTATATTTGTCAAGGTAGAATAGGACATATTTTCTTTAATAGTTTGTTAGCTTTATTTATTTATTACCATTAAATATTTAGATATGCGGTACCTGGACTTCCATTTGTACTCTTTACATAGGCCTGATGAAATCCTGTATACCTTTTCATTTTAAGAGTGAACTAAGGATTGTCTTCCTATCTGTTCAGAGAAAAAGTTTTGAGGATGCTGGCCACAACTTGTTAATAGCCACAATTTGCACAAGTAAGTCACGGGAGGGACAGGACAGTACTTGCATATTAAAAACAATGCCATAGTCCTTTAGAACTTGTGACATAAAACATGAGAAAGAGGTAGAGAATGGATAACAGAGTTGTGATTTTAAGCTGCATGTTGGTGGTATGTTTCCATAAGAGAAAATATTAAAAAGACAAATTAGATTAAAGAAAAGTGGTCTCCCACTTCTATGGGAGAAAGAGGATAGATGCTGGGGAAAAATCACAGAAAGACTTTTTCAGAAGTCTGGACTAGAAAAGAAAAGGAGACAACGGGTAAGAAGAGAATACTATAAAAATTGAAGTATTTTCCTTGGATTGTGGAATCATATGAAATATGGTTTTAATGTTTTCCTTCACTTCCTCTCATTCACCTAAGATACCCTATCAGGGTTTGGTGCTAAGATTTTCCTAGGCTCATAACATCTGTTGACAAATGTTCCTTTTCTGTTTTTCTTTCTTTTTACTCCATATTATTGTTATATATAACAAATTTATAGAACATTTTATGAAGTCTAAATGCCTTATCATCAAGTTCACACAATGTAAACACCTCCCATGTCAAGAAAGGGAACTTTGGAAATTCCAAAACACCTTGCATGCTCCTTTCTAATGGTAACCTCTCTCTTTGTCCCAGAAGTAATAACTACTCTGCAGTTGAAATCATTGTCTTGTTTTATTTTATTTTTTAAGATTTGAATATGTATCCCTAAACACTAGCTTAGTTTTGCCTGGTTTTGAATTGCACATGAATGGAATAACACTGTGCATATTCTTTTCGTAGTTAACTAATTTTAACCAATGTTATGTTTTTAAAATTAATCATGTTGCATGTAGAGATAGATCATTCATTTTATTGTTGAATATTATTAATTGAATAAGTTTTCACGATTTATCTATTCTAGTGGAAACACATATTTGGATTGTTTTGAGTTTGGAAACTATTATGATCATGATGCTATAAACATTTTTTAACATGTAACTTATTCTTGAGCACATGAGCATACATTTCTATGATCTTGATCTAGAACTATTCTGCTGCCTATTTTTCCTGATCTTGTTCTTGATAGTTACAGTTTTACAGATCTTTGTCAATTTCAGCAAATAAAATTTTTATGTATCTTTGATTATTATATTATATGCTTATTATCCACAGAATATCTCCTTTCAATTCTTCATGTTGTTATTTGATTTTTTTTCCAAAATTTATCTCATTAGAAGTTTGTCAATTTTGTCAGTCTATTCAAATAACCAAATCTGCCTTGATTGATCTTATCAAATGTATTATCATTCATTAATTTCTTGTCTTATATATACTATTTACTTGTTTTTACTTCCTTTGAGTATGTTTGCTTTTTTTTTTTGGAAATTTTCTGAAATGGTACTTAGAACATCAATTTTCATTCTTTCTCCTTTTCTAACATATTTATTCTAAAGGTATTTCTCTAAGAATTTGTAACAATTTCTTATAAGGTTTTATTATATTTCATTATACTTAAATTTAAATATTTTCTAATTTTATTGTGATTTTTCTTCAACTATGGACTGTATTTTAAATATACAAGTTTTCATTCACATAGAATTTTCCAATTTTATTGAGTTTTGGAAAAATTGAATGAAAATCACAGATCATACTCTATATACTGACAACTTGCGATATGTGCTATCTTCATGGCCAATTTAACCTTTAGCCATATGAAGTGACATTATCTACTTTAATTTTTTTCCTTAAAATGTACTTTGTATACATTAAAATAATTATACTAGCTTATTTCTTTTAGTGTTTTATAGTATGGTTTTTCCACATTTTACTTTTAACTTTTCTTTATTATTAGAATTTAGATATATAATCTTATATAGCATACAGGTAGTAAAATAGGAACTAAGGCTGTGTGCTAACATTCCATTTCTTGTAGGACGATAATAACATATTATTGTAGAAGCCCCCCTCTTCCTCTTATAGTTATATATTGCCATGTAAACTTTTTGTCAATCAAATATTTTGGAAATGACATGTTGCTTCTGAGTAAGGGCATTTGCTCACCAGTTCAAGACACTGCAAAGTCCTGATTTTCTTGCTTTGACAATCAAACAAAGTCAAGAAAGTATCTGTCAGCCTGGCTTCCTATGTGACTATTAAGAGTACTGGACATATAACAGAAACTAAAAATAAACAACAAAAACTTTTCCTAGGTGAAGTCCCTGAGATTTGACAGTCAGATTTGGCATTCAGCATAGCCTAAGATATCTGGCCACTTGAAATGGGGTGCTGCTAAACCAAAACACCTAATGTATGAGACATTGGCTTAACATTTGCTTCATTGGCAGTGAGTGGCAAGGAAAACATTACTGGTTACTGAAAAGCAAGTTACAAGTATCAAAACACTTGACAAACTGCCACCTATGATTACTTGGAAGATACATCATATATTTGATGATTTTGTAACTTTAGAAAAAGAAAATTATAATTGAATAATATTAATGGTGCATTTGATGACATATTTTTAATTGGTGTCTGAAAATAATTGCCTACTAAATTTTACTAATTTGCCTACTAAATAATTGTCAAATTAAATAGCAAACAGAGAGGGAGACTCTCTAAAAGAAAATGATATTTATTCGGGACTAGCATTGCAATGGGAATACATGTGCCATAATACTATGTGTGTATTCAGAGAGATAAAGAAAGACAAGAATTTTTAAAGAAAAAGCGAGGGAGATTACATAATTGTTTTGAGATGATTACCCTTGACTACAAAGATCACTAACAAGGATGGTGCCAGTCCAAGGTTGGACAAGCAGTTGCTGGGCAGATTTCCTTGCAGAAGTATTTTTGTTGTATAAGGCTGCAGGTGGCCTTTGTGCAATGTTGTGATTTTTTTTTTAATTCTTTTTTTTTTTAATTGGGGGAAAACTACAAAGCATTTACAGTACAATGTTTACAGTCACAATTTGTAGTGAGCTGATTCCCCAAAATATATTACCACTCAAGTTGACTTATCTTGTTACATTCAAAAACCTACTCTGTCAAAGTAGTCCACAGAGTACATACATAGTGCATCTACATATGGTAACCTAATCTTTGATAAACCAGACAAAAATATACATTGGGGAAAAAACTACTGGAATTTAAAGAAAAAAATTTTAAACCCTTTTGTTAAGTGGGCTAAAACAGCAAGGGACTTATGGGAAAATGAAAATGAAAGTGGATCATCAGACTTTGATAGTAATCCTTTATCAACATCAAATACCCAGATAATATTATTCCCAAGAATGTTATATTATCCCCATTAATACTTCCTAAGTAATCAACCAGAGAAAGAAATTCATACAGCCAAAGTATTTGGAGACACATTAAGGCTGGTGGTAAGCATTAAATATATTACTAATTCTATATGACAATTAAAAATGAAAGTATAGTATAAATCTAACAAATATGTGTATGATCAATATAAGGAAAACCACAAAACTCTGATGAACAAAATCAAAGAGCTAAATAAATGAAGAGATAGTCTATGTTCATGGATAGGAAGACTAAATATTGCCAAGCTGTCAGTTCTTCCCAATCATAGACTTGATGCCATCCCAATCAAAATCCTGGCAAGTAATTTTGTGGATATTGACAATTTGATTTCAAAGTTTATATGGAAAGGAAAAAGACCTAGAAGAGCCAACAAAATATTGAAGGACAAAAATTAAGTTGGAGAATTCATACTACTAAACATCAAGACTTATTATATAACTACTATAATCAAGACAGTATGCTATTGGCAAAAGAATAAACAAATAGATCAAAGGAACAGAATAGAAAGCATAGAACTAGATCCCTATAAATATAGCAAACTGATATTTGACAAAGGAACAAAGGCAATACAAAAGATCAAAGATAGTCTTTTCAACAAATGGTGCCAGAACATCTGGATATACATGCAAAAAAAGTTGATCTAGACACAGACCTTACACCTTCACAAAAAGTAAGTCAAAATGTAAAATGCAAAATTATAAAACTCCTAGAAAATAACATAAAAATCAACCCAGATGCATGATCCCTGAAAGAAATAATTGATAAGCTAGTTTCATTAATATTAAAAACTTCTGTGAAAGACAAAGTCAGTAGAACAAGAAGACAAGCCACAGCCTAGGAGAAAATACTTGCAAAAGATACATCTGATAAAAGACTATTATCCAAAATATACAAAGAACTCTTAAAACTCAACAATGAGAAAACAAACAACCCAATTAACAAACAGGCCAAAGTCCTTAACATACACCTCACTATAGATACACAGGTGGCAAATAAGCATATGAAAATATTCTCTACAATATATGTCATCGGAATTGCAGACTAAAAGAACAATGAAATATCACTGCGCACCAATTAGAATGGCCAAAATCTGGAATACTGATACCACCAAATCCTGGCAAAGATGAGAAGCAACAGAAGAAATTCTCATTCATTGCTGAAAGGAATGAAAAATGGTACAGCTACTTCGGAAGATAGCTTAGCGATTTCTTACAAAACTAAATGTGCTGTTATGTTACGGTCCAGCAATTGTGCTCCTTGCTATTTACCAAATGAGTTGAAAACTTACTTCCACACAAAAATCTGCACACAGATGTTTATAATAGGTTTGTTCATAAATGCCAAAACTTGGAAGCAACCAAGATGTCACTCAGTAGGTGAATGGATAAACTGTGGTATACCAAGACAATGAAATATTATTCAATACTAAAAATGAACGAGCTATTAAACCATCAAAAGATATACAGGAACCTTCAATGCATATTACTAAGTAAAAGAAACCGATCATAAAAGGCTACATACTGTATGATTACAAATATATGACATTCTGGAAAAGGCAAAACTGAGACAGTGAAAAGATCGATGGTTGTCTAGGTTGAGGGTGGGGGCAGGGCTGAACAGGCAGAATACAGAGAATTTTTGGGGCAGTGAAACTACTCTGTATGATGCTATAAAGATGGATACATGTATGTCATTATACATTTATTCAAACCCATTGAATGTACAACACCACAAGTAAACTTTAAGGTAAATTATGAACTTTGGGTGATTATGATGTATCGATGTAGGTTTATCAATTGTAACAAGTGTCCCACTCTGGTGGGGGATGCTGATAGTAAGCTAGGCTATGTATGTGTGGGGGCAGGAGGTATCTGGAAAATATCTGTACCTTCCCCTAAATTTTGCTATAAACCTAAAACTGCTCTGAAAAAATGAAAGTATGATATGTAATGCCTATATTCTTTGAGTGCAGACAAGCACAATTACATAAAATAGAGGAAGAACAAGGAGAACATATAGGAATGTCTTCATTAATCATTATTAACCACTGTAACATTTGCATTGTCATTCTGAGCACTTTTGGGATATTCCCACTGTGAAACAAAGAGATACATACGTAACATAGACAACGTTAAATAAAAAGCCTGTAGCCTTGAATTTGAATTGGGAGAATCAGTATAATTTCATGAACTATTTTACACATGTACATACACACATACATTGTAGTTCTATCCACTGGAAAGCCTAAAAAAATTGATCAATAGCATTGAACATCCCTAGTGCATATCCTAGCTCCCATAAGAAACTAGAGCTTCTTGGAGAATTGCTGATTCCAGGTCTAGGGCAAGAATGGACAATATGATCCAGGAATATCTTGCCATACCAGATAGTGAGAAAGCTGTCAAACTCAATTCAGATCATGTCAAAAGACTCAGGAGCCAACTTGAAGATGCCACAACTGGCCAAATATGGAG
This sequence comes from Lepilemur ruficaudatus, assembly GCA_963574885.1. NCBI lineage: Eukaryota > Metazoa > Chordata > Mammalia > Primates > Lepilemuridae > Lepilemur > Lepilemur ruficaudatus. Next base: position 5,081 of record CAUYRT010101094.1, on the reverse strand, counting down.
AAATTGGAGCTTCAATAAGGATAATAATTGTGAGGGCTTAAAACTCATGAAGTATGTTTAAATTCATGAGTTCAACATGATGTTAAAATAAACCAATTAGTCACCTTAAGGTGATGCTGGGAAATCAATTCATTATTTTGAAAATTAGTGAGTAAAAGGAAAGGATCAAATATCTACTTTGGTTAATCAAATAAAAGTGAGCATGACTTACTGATTCATTCTTTAGCTCCATCCACCCTATTAATTATCCCATGTATTGTGCTCTTTATTTCAACTATCATGTATTGCATACCAAATGTTTCCAATTGTTTTAAAATATACCTCATTGTTCTTTTGCATATTGCTTATAGCTTCCCTTATCTCTTAAATACATTTATTATAGCTATTTTAAATATGTATTCTGTATGTTCCAATCATTCTGCTTCAGTGTGTATGTGTTTTTCAATCTATTGGCTTCCTCTCAGAGCTAAGGTCAGCAGACGTATTTTCGGTAAAGGGCCAGATAGTCAGTATTTTCGGTTTTGTGGGCCAGATGGTCTCTATCACAACTACCCAATTCTGCCATTGTGGTGTGAAAGCAGCCACAGACAATACGTAAATGAAAGAGAGTGGATACGTTCCAATGAAACTTAAATTGTAGACACTGAAATTTGAATTTCATATAAATGTGTCACAAATAGTATATTTCTATTTCTTTCAATCATTTAACAAGTAAAAATCACTTTTAGCTCAGGAACCATATGTAAGCAGTGAATAGGTGGATTTTACCCACAGAATGTTGTTCTTTGACTTCTGTATAGAGCAGTTGCATTCCTCAGGTATCTGGCTATTTTTGACCTGTGAGCTTATGTTTCCCCGGGTATTTTATCTACTCTAACTCACTATATTCCTGTTTAATGCATAGTACATGTTTAAATCAACAGTTGTTTGGTTCAGAATTAACAATGGCTTTAGAGTCTGACTTCCTATTAATCCCACTGTAGAGATCCTAGAACAACCCACAGCTCTGATATAGTGGCAATTTGCTCATTATCCCACAGACTAATTATAGCAGATCCCAAGAACCTGGTATATTTAGCTGAACTCTTATCTCTAATAATTTGATTTGATCCTCAAGGCCAGCACCTTCAACGCTCTCCCTGCTCCATTTTCACATTGCCTTTTCCTCTGTGCATTTCAAATCTCCCTCTGCTTCTCACTTAAAATGACATTTGTGATGGCATTCAGGCCCCACCCAGGTAATCCAGGATAATCTCCCCATTTTAATATTCTTAGCTTAATCACATCCTCAAAGATCCTTTTTCCAAATAAGGTGATATATACAGGTTCCAAAAAATAGGACTTGACATCTTTGGAGATGTTCTTTTTCAGCCTAGCTCATGAACCATCTAGAGGTTTCCATTTAAGGTAATATAAACAGACATTAGGTTTTCCCAGTTCTTGAAGCAAACTGCATCAGTGTCGTAAAACTCATACACCAGGACAGCAAGCAGAGCCAACACCTGACGAATACACACCTCTATTTCTAACATGCCAAAATGACCATTTCCCTAAAACCTCCTGACGATTGTCATTGCCCTTACAATACATTTTAAAATCCTTACCACGACCTTAAACCCAGCATGATGTGGCTGCTCCTTGCTTCTCTGGCCTCACCTTATACTACACTGCCTTGTGCTCAGCACCTCCGTCCGTAAATAGAACGTAGCAAGCACTTCCCACCCAGGGTTCTCTTGCTGCCTCCCCTGCCCGTAATTCTCTTGCTCAATTTGTTCTGTCATCTCCTTCCTTTCAAAATCATCTCCTCACAGAGACCACGCTGTTTTATTCTTTTCTACTTCTTACAACTATCTAAAATTATATTGTTTAAAAATTAATTCAATATGGATAAAATATTTAAATGTAAGGCATGAAACCATAAAAATTCTAGAAGAAAATATAATAAAAATGTTTCTAGACATCGTCCTAGGCAAATAATTTATAAATAAGACCCCCAAAGCAAATATAGCAACAACAAAAATAAATAAATGGAATTTTATTAAATTAAAAAGCTTCTGCAAAGTGAAAGAAATAATCAACAAAGTAAATAGACAACCTACATTTTCAAACTATGTATCCAATAAAGAGCTAATATCTAGACTCTACAGAGAACTCAAACATATCAAGAAAAAAAACAAACAACTCCATTAAAAATTGTGCAAAAGACATGAACAGAAGTTTTTCAAAAGAAGATAGATGAATGGTCAAAAAATGTGAAAAAATGCTCAATGTCACTAATAATCAGGCAAATTAAAACCACAATTAGATATCACTTTACCCCTGTCAAAATTGCCATTATTAGCACGTTAAAAAGCATTTGATGCTAGCGTGGATGCAGAGAGAAAGGAACACTTATACACTATTGATGGTATTGCAAACCAGTACAACCTCTGTGAAAAACAGTGTGGAAATTCCTCAAAGAAATAAATGTAGACTTACCATTCAACCCAGCAATCCCACTACTGGATATTTGCCCAAAGGAAAAGAAGTCATTTTATTTAAAAAAAAAAAAAAATACCTGCACTCAAATATTTATTGCAGCACAATTCACAATTACAAAGATGTGGAATCAAGCCAAGTGCCCGTTAATTCGTGAGTGGATTAAGAAAATGTGGTGTGTGTGTGTATACACACACACATATACACGTTGGAGTACTACTCAGCCATAAAAAGGAATGAAATATTCTCTTTTACAGAAACTTGGGTGGAATTAGAGACCATTATCCTAAGTGAAGTATCTCAGGAATGGAAAAACAAATGCCACATGTACTTTCTAATAATTGGGAGATAACTGATGAGCACACATGGGCACAAAGAGAGGTAAAGATTGTAGGAAACAAAGAAGGGGGAGGGGAAGAATGGGAGGGGTAAAAACATACTTATCAGTTACAGTGAACACTATTCGGGTGACAGGCACACCAAAAGCCAGACTTAAACATTATGAAAGGTATCCATGTAACAAAAACATTTGTATCCTCTTAATATTTTGAAATTATATGTGTGTGTGTATACATATATCTCACCACCATGCACAGTATAAATTTGTATTCCCTTTACCCCGCCCTCAAAGTGCTTGCTCTCAGCTTCTGTCCGAGTCTATGCTTCCCAGCCTCTAAGATGGCCAACCTGCAGCTTGCAACCCCTTATGAAAAATAAAGCTCTCCTTTCCAAACTAAAAATAAAATTATATTGTTTATTGATTTGCTTGCTTATTTTTCATGAGTCTTAATAGAATATAAACTCTCTGGCAGCAGGAACATTAGTCTTCGTTCGCTAGTATATCCCAATGCTTGGCACAGAATCCATTCTCTCAGGATGTGATGAAAGTGAGGCACATCAGAATGAGAGGCAGTGTAAGCATATGAGGCTTTCAGTACAAGTTTGATAAATAAATCCATTGGTTATATATACAAAGGGAAGAATTGGAGGTTAGCACTATAGAAAACCTTACAAAAATATCTCTAAAGAAAACCCTAAAAAAGGGAATGCCATTCATGCAAAAGCATAGAGGTGTGGCTTAGTCCTGTGGTCCCCAACCCCTGAGCTGTGGACCAGTACTGGTCTGTGGCCTGTTAGGGATAAGGCTACAGAACTCTGACTCCTCCCCGCCCCTCCCCCTCCCACCCTCATCCGTGGAAAAAATTGTCTTCCATGAAATAGAAGGGAAGGGTGCAATTTGGGCAAGCGAAACTTCGTCTGTATTTACAGCCACTCTCCATCATTTGCATCACCACCTGAGCTCTGCACCCCATCCCCGTGGAAAAACTGTCTTCCATGAAACCGGTTCCTAGTGCCCAGAAGGTTGGGGGCCACTGCCTCTGTCAGGATTAGGAGGGATCATTGATCAAAAGAAATGAAAGTTAGGAATGAAAAGATACTCCTAGTTTATAGCCACATGTCAGCATTGGTATATTTTCTATTTTAAAGAAAAAATACCTTCAATGTAGATGTGAGCTTATGTTCTTAAGAAAGAAATGTTAAATGCATTCTAACGATAATGCAATTAACTTCTCCATCAATATATTTGACTTAGGATAAAAGGATAGGAAAATAGTGTTGGTCTTACTTTAATTATTAATATTTTTAAATGCTACCTGTAAAAAGAAAGTTCCTTCAAAATTACTTTCTAGAAAGTTACATTAAGAGGCACATTGCAAAAAAGCAGGGAGGTGCTACTTCTGCACGAAATCATGATGTTGCTGGTGATATTCCAAGGAACAAAGTTCTTCAAAGGCAAAATCATTAGCTATTAGATAGCTCTTTTTTCTAAATAGATGATAATATTAATATAAGGAGTCAAAAATACCATTTCAGAGCAGCCTAGAATTCTAATCCTGTATAATTCTTTAAATCAATTTATTATAAGGTTATTAATTTTAAGTGGAAAGTGGCATTAAATCTTAAGTGTTGAAGATTTGATACATAAAATAAAATGGAAAAAATCTATAAATATCTAGCCCAAGTCACCAATTCTTCCACTTACTGTTATGTGACTTTGACTATGTCATTTTCTCTCCCTGAGTCTCAAATCTCTGATTTTCACACAGAGGGCAATGTCACAATTACTCCTAAGAATATGCCCAGCTCCTGGATTTGGTGATTTGCTTACATTCAATATCCAAGACCATGCCGTGATAAATAACAATGCAAGCAAGATCTGAGAGGCACGATCTCGAGCCCAGTCATGGTTTGAGAAAGGCTTATCTATCGACATTGGGATAAATTTGGTTGAGGGGGGACTGTCAGGAAGCACTATGGTTGTTTTCCAGTGAAAAACATGGAGTAATGTGACTATAAGCATTGTACTGTAAATGCTTTGTAGTTTTCCCCCAATTAAAAAAAAAATGCAGCCACACCACTTCTTGAACACTTTTCTGCTCAGAAATTTCTTCCACCAGATATCCTTAAGATCACTGTTAGGTTCAGCCGTCCATAAAGTCCGAGGGCATGGACATAATGCAGCCAACTTCTTTGCTAAGACATAACAAGGGTGACCTTCGCTTCAGTTCCTAGTAAGTTCCTCATTTCCAACTGAGACCTAA
>CAUYRT010101092.1:0-22391 GCA_963574885.1 Lepilemur ruficaudatus | reverse complement strand
GGCAAACCACTTGAGTTCTTTGTGCCTCAGTTTCTCCATAATGATCGCATCTACCTATAAGATGAGCTAATACATGGGAAGAGCATAGAGGCTACCGTGTCTCCCACACACAAAACACGCGCAGAATTGCAGGAGGCCTAGATAAGTTGATTCACACCAAGGAACTTCAAAAAGCACCGAATGTGACTTCAACGGGAGCCCTAAAGGAAAACAGCACGAGCCCATCCTGAGGCGTTGCTGGTGCTTCTCAGTGAGTGAGGCGTCTATGGCACAGCTAAGAGTTTCCACCTGCACAGTCACGTGCTAGAGTCCTGAGCGACAACCAAATGTGACTGTCCAGGGCAGGGGTCCAACACTGTCATCAAAGAGACAAACAGTAAATATTTGTGCTTTTGTGGGCCATGTGGTCTGTGTTGCAATTTCTAAACTCTGCTGTTGGAGTGAAACAAATGGGCATCGCTGTGTTTCAACAGTATTTTATCTACAGAGATGCTTGAATTTGAATTTGACACCATTTTTATAGGTCATGAAATATTATATTTTCCTTTTTATTTTTCAATTGCTTAAGAATGAAAACAAATTCATTCTTAGCTCAAGGGCCATACAAACATAGGCCCATATCTGTCCTCCCTTGTCCTAAGGCAAGCCCTTGACAAGTACCGATTAATGCAGGGAGACTCTCTGAGCCCAAGAGAGGCTCCCCTGAGCCTGTCTTGGACACGGACGTTTCTCAGAGGCCGGGTTTGATGCACCAAGGGCGGCATCTCAGCAGAGCCGGAGCCGTGAGCCTCTCTCCTAAGTGATCTTGGATGGGGGTCTGCGAGTGTAAATATGCTCCTTTTCCAAAACAGGGGAAAACTTCTTGGGACAACTGGGCAGTTACCAAGCCCAAGGCCAGGTGTCAGAGGAACTGACGGCAAAGCTCGGCCAAACAGGAAGGTACAGATGGACCCTACACGGGCTCCGTGGCAGCAGGGCCGAGGGGAGTGTGCAGGGTCCCAGGCCTGGACAGTGTCTGCTGCAGAATCCCTGCTCAGAACTTACCTGGTGAACAAACCAACAGGAGAAGGGAGAAGGGAAGAGGGAGGAAGAGGGAGAGAAGAGCAAGAGTCAGAGAGGCCTGGATTCTCTTCACTTTGCAATTTCTAGCTCCTGTTTTTCACCCAGCCTCACCCCTGCCACCTCTGCTTCCTTGAAATAAATTCCCCTTCTTGACTCAACCCTGCCCCAGTGGCCACCTGTTACTTACAACCAATGGATTCTGGAAAAATTGTCAAAAATTCTAAAAAAATCCTTGGCGTCTCCATTTCTTCCCCACCTGCTAATCAGCCCCTGAAGTCTGAGTTGCCCCAAACCAGCTCCCACAGCCCCACCCAAACCCTGCACCCATCTCGCTCCAGCGAGCCCTGCTCAGCATCGCCACCCTGTGGTCACCCTTCCTCGCTTCTCACCACTCTCCAGATAAACACAAAATCCTCCCCAGGATCCTGTGCAGCAAGGACCCTGCCAATGTCCCCACCCTCAGCGCAACCCAAGCTGCCCCAGCTCTCTGCTCTGGCCACATCAGCCTTCTCTTACTCTCAAGATGCCTCTCCAGCCACAGGACATTAGTACATGCCACGTCCTCTGCCTGGAATACTCATTGCACAGCAGTAAATTATTGCTCAGTTTTGTCAAGCTGACTGATTAATCTTTTTTTTTTTTTTTTTGAGACAGAGTCTCACTCTGTTGCCCAGGCTGTAGAGTGCCATGGCATCAGCCTAGCTCACAGCAACCTCAAACTCCTGGGCTCAAGCAATCCTTCTGCCTCAGCCTCCCAAAGTAGCTGGGACTACAGGCATGCGCCACCATCCCCGGCTAATATTTTTTTACATATATTTTTGGTTGGCCAATTAATTTCTTTCTATTTATAGTAGAGACGGGGTCTCGCTCTTGCTCAGGCCGGTTTTGAACTCCTGACCCTGAGCCATCCACCCGCCTCGGCCTCCCAGAGTGAGCCACCGCGCCCGGCCAATCTGAACTCTTAATGAGATAATTCATACCATATTTAGTTTCACAGGTTACAAAAGGCTTAACTAATGTTTTCTTATTTAATTCTTACAACAACCCCATAAGGTAGGGGTTATTAGCCCCTTTTATAAGTGAAGAAAGTTACGGTTCATAGGTAGTAAGTAGCAGGGCCAAAACTCAAACACTAGTCTTCCAATTCCAGTCCAGTGTCTTTTCTACTACACCACAAATATCGGCCGTGATGCTCATGAAATACCTGCTTGCCCTTTCTGAAGACATTAATTTTGATGGCTTTACATTGCTAATAGCAAAATAAATATGTGAAAGGATTAGAGATGATATCTTCTTTTAAATTTCTCTAGTGGTTGTTATGGTCCTTATATTTACTTTTTTGGTACAAAGACAATTTTAATAGAGATTAGGTAAACTCATTTTTCTTAAAACTAGAACAAAGCAAACAAATTTGCTGCCATGATAGAGAAGGATACACCCACTCCAGTTTGAGCTTCTCAGGAGGCAGTTCTGTTCTGATGTCATCATAGTTGTCAACATCAGAAGGAATGAACATTGTAATTGGCCGACCTCGCATAAACATTTTAACATATTCTCCTTCTGTTGAAACACAAGACAAAAATTAAGTCACATGTATTTTCTATATAATCATAGAAAAGTGGATTAATGTGATACAATAAAAACAAGACAAAAATAACTGCTTCAAAGTTTTATTCTCATTATATATAATTTTTTTGTTATACAATTGTTCCTTAGTGTCTACAGGGGATTGGTTCCAGGACCACCTCCCTCAAATACCAAAATCCATGGATGCTCAAGTCCCTGATATAAAATGGCATAGTATCTGCATACACATGTCCTGCTGTATATTTTAAATCACCTCTAGATTACTTGTAACATTTAATACAACGTAAATGTTACGTAAATAGTTATTATACTGTATTATTTCGGGAATAAGAAAAAAGAGTTTGTACATGTTTAGCACAGACAAAATTTTCTTCCGAATATTTCTGACCTATGGTTGGTTGAATCCACAGATGTGGAATCCATGGATACAGAGGGCTGACTCACTCTCTCTCTCTCTATCTATATATGTATATATAAATATAAATAAAAAAACCAAAGTGATACTATAAAGACCTAGTCCAAAACACTGTAGGAAAAACAATCTTGGCCATTTCCTTAATTGAGAATATTTTCATAATTAATATATAATTAAGGTTGAGGTAGGAAAATACAAAAGACAATAATTTTGTGATGTAAGTTTTTCTAATAGTTGAAAAGAAGAGAGAGATTATTTGGATAGACAACAACCATGTCCACCACACTACTTGATCAACCTACTGATGTTTAATGACACATAAAAAACACAACCTCACAAACTAAAAAGCTTCTACACAGCAAAGGAAATAATCAACAGAATGAAGAAGCAACCCACAAACAGGAGAAAATACATGCAAAACATATACCTAGTAAGGGGTTATTCTTCAAAATATAAAAGGAATTCATATATTTTGGATGTAGTGAATTTCATAGTAAAAAAACTAATAACTGATTTTAAAAATTGGGCTAAAGACTTGGATAGACATTTCACCAAAGACATAAAAATGGCCAACAGGTATACGGAAAAATGTTCAACATCACTAACCATCAGAAAAGTGCAAATTAAATATTATTTCATACCTGTCAGGACAGCTATTATCAAAAAAACAAAAGACAGCAAGTATTGATGAGGATGCAGAGAAACTGGAACCCCTGCATGCTACAGGTGGGAATGCAAAATGGTACAGCTGCTATGGAAGACAGGATGAAGGTTCCTCAAAAAATCAAAAACAGAACTACCATATGACCTAGCACTTCCACGACTGGGTATCTTCCAAAGAAATGAAATCAATATATTAAAGGTATTAGCACTCTATGTTCATAGCAGCACTATTCACAACAGCCAAGAAATGGAAACAACTTAAAATATCCACTGACAGATGAACAGATAATGAAAATGTGGTATACATACACAATGGAATACAATTCAGCCATAAAAAGATAGGAAATTATGCAACGTGTGCCAACATAGATGAACCTTGAGGACATCATGCTAGGTCAAATGAGCCAAGGAAGGACAAACAGTGCATGATTCCATTCATACGAGGTATCTAAAATTGTCAAATTCACAGAATCAGAGTGGAATGGTGGTTACCAGGAGTTGGGGGAGGGAGAAATGAGGTGTTAATAATCAACCATCATAAAGTTTCAGCCAAGCAAGATGAATAAGCTCAAGAGATATGCTGTGTAACACTGTACCTATAGTCAACAATAATGTATTATACACTTAAAATTTTGTTAAGAGGGTAGATTTCATATTAAGTGTTCTTACCATAATAAAAAACAAAAACATGACCTCAGAATATACCACGAGGAGAGGAGCAAACACTTTCATAAATTCATGGAGAAGGGGACTAATAGCTATGCTACTCAGCATGTGAGCGGAGCTAGAAGGTGGAGGACCAACTTCCCTTACTTTACAATTGTGCCTACAACCAGCCTTGAGCCTAAACAGTTAAATTCAATTGGATTACAATACACTAAAATTTTCAAGACAGTGCTAGGAAAAGTTTTCTTATTAGCAGTACAGGTTCTAAAACATCTCTTATTTATATAAACCAATAGTTGTTTATAAGATCTGCAACAGTCTAAAAGTAAAAATGTTAAAGTCTAGAATCAAATCAGTATTTATTATATATCTTTCACAAAGGGAAACAATACTTCACCAAACAGATGGGACTGTTTCTTATTCCTTCAAAAACAAAAACAAATAAAGCCCACTCATCCCTGCTCCAAGCATCCTGGTGATCTACATATAAGTAGACTTAATAAATGTCGATGGTGATTGTGAAAAGGTCACAAACAAACCTAAAAGGAAAGAAGAAAAGGACTAGTACAAAAGCACAGGAAATGTCTAGCAATTGCCAACTTGTCTATTATGATATGAAAATAGCATTAGAACCAGACTGAAAATATGATCATCAACCAGAGACTAAAACAACACTCGGATCTCCAATAATGACTTAAGCTACCTACGGAAAAGAGTACATAATAATCCAGTAGTTTATATAGTGCAAACCATGAAGAGGAAGGAAAGAGAACTTATTTGCTGAATGCCTGCAAGTATGTCTTCAGTCAGATTAAAAATCGTCTTTGTTATGGGTGAGAAGTTCAAGTTATTTTTATTATTATTACTCACAGTGTGCTGGGCCTCAGGGTTTGATCTAAGAACAGGCTAAGACCTCCCACGCTATGATTTTAACACCACATGATATGTCTTTATTACTTCTGAATCTAAGAGTGGGCTCTGCTTCCTGATGATTGTTAGCATAGCTGGACTTTGATGATAACTAAATGATTAACAGCTGTAAATATCTCCCTTCTGCAATCATCTTTATCTGTACTTCCTTGTCCTCTATTGTATATAGTTTACTCTTGTAGGTGGTCAATTTGTTATATAATTTTCCCTCTAGTTTTTATTTTAAGATTATAAAAATTTGAAGGCAGATCTCTTGTCCTTTGGAATTTCTCCCAGCATCTTTGATCAGAGGTGTACATCATAAATGCTTTCTGAATGACATTTAATAGATGCTTCTATTGCCACTTAGAAGGGAATATATGTCCAGCAAAAGGATTAGCAATGTTAAGATGAAAATGCTTTCCCTGCCTGTATGCTGGTAGTACATATGTTGGAGATCAAGTATATAACTAAACATTCTAACAATTCCTGGCAATACATTATAGGGGAAAGAGCATGAGCTTTGGAAAAGACTGACAGAGATTTGGGTCCCAGCTATATGCCTTATTAGCTGTGAGACTGTGGCCTCACTTTCCTAATACGTAAAATGACAATAATGTTTACCACTTGGAATTGTGACTGATTAAGTGAGACAACACACTGTAAAGCATAATATGAGGTCCTTGACAAATATTTACCCCCTTGCCTTTGAGAATTTGTGACCATTTGAAACAATGCCTAGCAATCGCTTATATAATTTAGCACACTGTAGTATCTCTTCATAAGCTTTAAAGTGACTGTCCACAGAACAGCAAGTGTAGGCAAATAAGCTAGAAATCTGATTCTATTATGTACATTTTGAAATAGGGGTCACAAATTCATTTGCAGGAAATGCAAATGAGAGAAATGGGAGAGCACAGAATGACTGGGGGTGGGGGCACAGGCATACACCACATCCTATCTCAGGCAGGCAGCAGCTACTGTCAGCTCTATCAAGGACATGGGCCCAGTATTGATTTTCTCATTTTTCAAGAGAAATAGGAAATCTGTAATTTATTATGAAATCTCCCAATTTTTAAATGTTTCTCCCTTGCTAAAAAAGGGAAAACACCATGTGAAAACACACCTTTGGCTTGCACACAGCACACAGGTCACCAGTTTGTAACCTTTTCTTTTAAGGTTATTTTGGGTCTTTATCTTGGGTATTAGGTAAAATACACAAATGAAGAAGAGTCTCTTTCCTCCAGTTATTGTCAAATTCTAATTGCAAACTTTTTCTTGAGATTCTCAAGTTTCTTGATCTTACAGTCAAAGGACTGATAGTCAATGTTTCTATTACCCCAATGCTACTTTCTGGCTGTGCTCACTGCAAACTACCTAGGAAAGTCAAGGGTAAGGGATGGGCTGTAGGACTGATCAGAGTATGACATCAGTAACATTAATATAAAATCTGGTGGTACAGAAAACAAAAGTGAGATAAAGAAATTACTAAACTACCCACCTCATGATAGTTAGGAAACACACTATAGGCTACCTGTATTTAATGATGAAGCTGCTGCTTACTTAAATGTAATTAATCTTAACATCTTATCTCCAATCTTGGCACAGTGAAAATTTCTGGGACTGAAGAGAACACAAGCGTTGTGATACAGATCTTGGTATGAATCTCAGCTTTAGAACTTAAATGCTATGCTCAAACAAAATATATTATATATTCTTAATTGAATGTAATCAGTGATACAGTAGTTTAATTATAAAAGAAGAAATTCTGTAGAATATAGAATATTATTGATAAAAACTGTTATATCATTTCTCTAGACACACGTATAAGTGAAACTGGATGAAATCTTAGAGCTCACCTAGTCTACCTACTTTTACAGAAGAGTAAACTAAAGCTAAGAGAGGTTAGATTAATTTTTAGACTGTGTTCCAAATGTTGTCTATTACTTAGAACATTGGAAACATTTTCATTCTAAAACTATGTTCTAGACCTGCTCTGTCCAAAATGATAGCCATTTGTTATTGAACACTTGGAATGTGGCTAGTCTGAATGGATATGCTGTAAATGTAAAATACACACCAAATTTTAAAGACTTAGTATGAAAAAAATAAGTAAAATATCTAATTAATAGTTTATATTGATTACATATCAAAATAATACCATTTTGGCCACATAGGGTTATATAAATTAAAATCAATCTCACTTTTGCCTTTTTACTTTTAAAATTTTGGCTACTACGAAAATTTAAATTACGTATGTGTTATACATTCTCCTTCTATTGGACAGTGCTGTTCAAACAGTGGTGGACTTCTGGCCCACAGAAGTCCAACAAACTAACAATATAATTTCCTTATAATCCAAAAGTACTACCTCAGGCTCTGGACCCTAACAGCTAGAGTAGAAGAGGAAAACGTTTCTGCTCTATTATCTTTAGAAAGGGTGAATGTTAGACAAAAATTTCAAATACTTGACGCTGTACTTTCCTTTCTGTGTCCTTCCCCTGTACCTTCTAACATTGCCCCTTTATTTCCTCAGGTTTTGCCCTTCTACTTTAGCATCTCCCTTAGGCCATCCAATATCACAAAGTGTCCCAAACTGCAAAATGATCATCATATTCCCTAACCAAAACTCCCATACTTTTGAGACAGTTATCTCAGGTAGTAAGAAAAGCAGTATTATTGAAAAGCAGTTATTGATTCGCATTCATGTATAAATAACTGGTTATTGAAGTTTTTACATTTTAAGGAAGCTTATCAAAATTTATTCATCCTAGCCAGGCACATTAGTGTGTACCTGTTGTTCCAGCTACTCAGGAACCTGAAACAGAAGTAGGGTTTGAGCCCAGCCTGGGCAACACAGTGAGACCCCATCTCTAAAAAAAGAAAATACAAAAAAAATACAAAAAGCTTTTAAAAAATTTATTCATCTTTCACGGATTGTAATAAAGTGAAAGGAAAAATTCAGGCAGAGCAGAGAAGGAAAATAGTACTGGGCATACTTCACTCCAAGATCAATTCCTCCACTGCTTTTTCACAGCAAGCTTTATTTCTGGACTTAAGAGATTTTAAAAAAGAGAAAAATCACCTTTCAAAGACAACAGCAGAGCTTTAGGGTTTTGGACTATAATTATTTGTGTAATGGGTACTACCTGTAGAAAGCCTTCCGAACTTCTAGAATGCTTATAATTTTTTTCTCCCAAAAGTTTCCACTTTATCCATTTTTACTTGTATTTTACAATCTTTAGAACTAAATAGCCTTTCCAAAACTAGAATTTGAGTTTCATATTTAACTAAAATGGTGCAGAGTGTGATGCTACTTAATTCCTCCAAACAAACACAAAAATTAAGGAATATTTAATTAGGTTGAGTCTTTTTTTCAGATAGTTTTACTGGTTCTATTCTCCCAAACCAGAGAGTTAAAGAACAGAAGGATAACCAAAATGCAGAAATATTAACTAAAATTTTATAGAAAGTGACAAAGATCATTTTTGGAAGGCTAAAGATTTTCTTAAAAGTATTTTTTCCAAACAAAAGATTTCAAGTCCCAGCTAATGACCCAGTTATTTTGCAGTTATAATTAGTATTTTAAAATTTCTATGAAACAATGTAATCTGTAAAGATCTTTGGATATTGAATAGGAAACTTGACTTGTATTATCATAAAGCATATTAAATTTCACTCCCTTTCAATGGTCTAGCTGTAAAAATATATCATAAAATGTAGAATCTCCAAATTTTAAAAAAAGGGACTTTAGGAAGATATAATCTACTAACCTTATTTCACAGATTTAAAAAATTCCTCGTTACTGTGCTTGCCAAATATTATGCAGTTTTACTAGCTAGGATAAAACCCAGGTGTGACAAATTTGACCCAGTATTAAAGTGCTACCTGAATTTTCTTTGTTCTATCGGCAGAGTTCTTTAGCTGGTAAATTTTCCTGAATTCTTAATGACATAGGAGTAAGGGGGAACACACATCAACCTAACCCCTTAGGAGCTTACTTACATCAGAGACATAACCAAGTCTTCTGCACCTGTTTATCAACTGATACTAATTACAATAATAATCCAACTTACTGGTTACCTACTTTCTTGAATCTAAACCTCTTTTTATCAGATTTCTCTTTGCTGTTTTGTTTACAATTCTGTCATAAACTTACTTGAAAATATCAGAGATAAGAATTTGCTTAAGCATTTTATTAACAGATTGTTTTTACTGCCTGAAAAAGGATTTATTTGGGAAAAGATGGGAAAAAAGTCTATTCCAACAATATCAGACATATAAAATTTCTAAAAGACTTGCTATATTGCTGAAAACTTTCTGTAGGCAAAATATGGTTGTATTTTAAAAACTCCCTGAAATCACTAAGGAAGAATTATTTTAAGCACGAAATAAATGAAAAGGCCTTTCATTTTATGATTATACCAAGTTGGACTTAATTTTTTAAAAATAAGAAATTCTTAAAGAAGAAACTTCAAATGTCAAAACATTTATTTTATTCCTCTTGCTTTGCTTTCTTAAATAACTATAGTAGGAAGAGAATCAGGAGGCTCCAGCAGAACATTTAAAAACTTGTATATGAAATTCTGATTAAATAAGATTAATGAAAGGCTTCAACTTTATTTTTCTTTTTTGTTTTTCCCTTTAAAAAAAAATCTTTTTTTTTTTTGCCCTTGTACATAGATTAATGTTTTATTTCTTAAAAAAACAAAAACAGAAAACCAACCCTGACCCAAGTAAAGCAAAATGTGAAGATCTGATAAATCTGGGTGCTCAGAATGTGGGTGCCCATCATATTATTAACATGTATTTTTAGAAAGATTAAAATAATTCACAATCTTTTTTTTTTTTAAACACATTAACTGCTACATGAATTGTATGGAACTCACACTAGTTTTGAGCCTGGGGCCTCATAAAGCACATGAAGACTCAATTCTCCAAAATAAAGTCAATAAATATTCTGTGAGTCATATACAACTCAATTGACATGCAGTGTAAAAACTCATTCTAGCACCGCATGAGTTGTGTATAACTCATGCACACAAAGCAATAAAAAAATAACAAATTTTTCATTAAATTAGAAATGATCATTTTGTTTTTGAAGTTTTTATTGTATTTTTATAATAAAACACTGTGGCCCCAGGGAAAAAATTTTTTTTCTAGTGTGGCAGTCAATGTGTTAAGACAGCAGTCTCCAACCGTTTGGCATCAGGGACCAGTTTCATGGAAGGCAAGTTTTCCACGGATGGGGTAGGGGTGGAGGGGTGGGGGGAAGGGTGGAGCACAGGTGGTGATGTGAGTCATCGGGAGCGGATGTAAATACATACGAAGCTTCATTCGCTTGTCTGCTGCTCCCCAGTGGTTCCTAACTTTCATGGAAGACAATTTTTCCATGGGGGTGGGGGCTGGGGGAGTCAGTGGGGTGGGAGTGGGGGTGGCAGAGCCATATTGGGGACCACAGTGTTAAGAGATAAAGTCTTGCTCTGTTGCTAAGGCTGGAGTGCAGTGGTGCAATCATCCCTCACTGTAACTTTGAACTCCTGGGCTCAAGGGATCCTCCTGCCTCAGCCTCTCAAAGTGCTAGGATTACAGGCCTGAGCCACCATGTCTGACCCTAGTTTAAATTTTGTTTATTTAAGAAAAAAATACATGTAGGGTGAAAATACAGCATGGATGAAAAGCCTTTAACCACAATATAGTAAGTATGTACAAAACTAGGATGTTCTCTTATGAAAAGTCATATTCTCCATGTCTAGAGGAGGCAGTTGAGGCTTTTTTCTTAGCTGAAAATAACAAAAGATGGTGTCAGGAATACATATTCTTAGAAATTGGGAGTTTCTATTAAAAAAATTGGACAGCCTTTAAACATGGTTTAATGTACCAACTATAACATGATGAAATCCGATCCTTGCTTTACAGGGCTTAAAAAATATCTTGAACAGAGAAAAGGCCCCCTTTTTTGGTCTCTTTTTAAAATATAGAGAATACCTGGAGAAAGCCCAGATGTAGAGATCCAAGTTATGTTTATATAGCCTATTAAAATGGGCTTTAAAAAATAGCCTTAAAAAGCTAGCACTCTTCTTCCTAAATTCTGGAATTACAAAGTTTGGGATGCTATCTCAGTAACAAGAATCTACCTATAGTTCATTTAGAGCTTTTAGTTTTTTTGTTTTTTTTTTTTGGTTTGTTTCAAACTGCACACTCTCTCAGTAGGTGATAATATATTCCCTCTCAGTAGGTGACACAATATATAGTGTCAGAAGGCCACTGCTATCATATATCCTTATAGGTAAATTTTAGCTATTCTTTCAGATTTAATGCTCAGTTTACATAGGTGTGAACAGGTTTTAGGACCAAATATGCTTAGAGTCAAACATGCTCAGAAAACATAATGCGAGGCACTAAACAAAAAGCACCTGCATTCAAGTTCTTTAAAAGGTAGTTTACACGCAAGTTAGTGAAGGTATTGGGGGTGTGATGGGAGAGAATGTCTTTCATTTTGTTTGCTGCAAGAAAGAACTTTCAAAAAAGTTATTCAAAGGACATTAGTGGTATCTAATCTAAGCCTAATGATATGTAAGGAAACCGAGGCCCAAAGTCTCAGAGTCATAGGGAAAATTTATTACTAGATGAGGTGAGCAATGTTTCATATTTTTTCATAATGTCCTTTGGTAAATGGAATTTTGAACTTCCCCCAATCAAAGCTGACTTTAGTCAGTGTAGAACGGCGATTCTTTAATCTTCTGTGATACATATCATTTTACCACTAACTAGGTCTCATGTTTACTAATCTTATGCTCTTTTCACTACACCGCTTTGTATCCCTTTCCTAAATGAGATACCTAATGAAGCTTCTGTTGCTTGAAGTGAATCGATATTTTAGAAATGTAATGGCTAACAAATACAAAATTGTATGCACTCTGTGATCAGTGACCTTCTTGTTATTCCTTAACACAGCAAGAAAGCTCCTGCCTCAAGGCTTATGTACTTCCAGCTTCTTCTGTTCATGAAATTCTTTCTCCGCATATTTCACTCACTTCCTTCAGGTGGCTCAAATGTCACCATATCAGAAATGTCCTCCCTAGCCACTCTATATAAAATAGCAATGCTATACTCTCCTTATTCTTTTCTAATATGTATCATCTTTTGACATATTAAGTATTTATTATCTGTTTTGTTTATGTAGAATGAATATAAGTTCCACACAGTTTAGACATTGTAACTGCTGCAACTCTGAGTGTCTAGGACAGGGCCCAACAAAGTAAGCACTCAATAAGTATTTCTTAAATGAACAAATGAACGTATAAAATGTGTATCTGATAAAGGACAATAAAGAAATGTAATTGTAACAGCTGTTAGAATGACAAGTTTATTCAGGGTTTTTATTTTCTTTCCTTAATTTTATTTATTTATTTATTTTTGAGACAGAGTCTGACTCTGTTGCCCGGGCTAGAATGCTGTAGCGTCAGCCTAGCTCACAGCAACCTCAAACTCCTGGCCTCAGGCGATCCTTCTGCCTCAACCTCCTGAGTAGCTGGGGCTACAGGCATGCGCCACCATGCCCAGCTAATTTTTTCTATATATTTTTAGTTGTTCAGCTAATTTCTTTTTATTTTTTTTAGTAGAGACGGGATCTCGCTCTTGCTCAGGCTGGTCTCGAACTCCTGAGCTCAAACGATCCTCCCGCCTCAGCCTCCCAGAGTGCTAGGATTACAGGTGTGAGCCACTGCACCTGGCCTTCTTTCCTTAATTTTATAATGAGTTTATATTATTTATTTTTAAATTATCTGAACCATTGGGCTACAACAAATTACAAAGGGATTTCAGACAGTACGTATTCCAAAATGACTTTTACAGTATTTTTCATCTGAAGCCATTTTAGAAAGGTAGCTAGTAAGAAACAGTCAATTACTTCTCATTTTTCTAAGATACTGTAACTGTTCTTCCATCTTAATGTACCTGTACAGTTAGAATATTACTGCACTGATGTGGTAGCTAAGCAATAATGAATCTAATCTTAGGGCAGTGAGGCAGCCCTATAAGGGGAAGTAAGAGTGGAATTTAGTGATTGATGAGCTCCCTTTTCTTCAATTAAGCAGATTTCTTTCCAGTAGGGATCTCATTCAGGTTCTCAGTATGACCATATAATTAATTATGTGCTAATTCTAAACAGCTTTATATCATAGGGAATGGCATAAAAGAAAGAAATAAGAAAAAAATAATTTTAAAAAATATTTTAAAAAATAACAAACAATAAAGAGCTTTAGTTTGAGGTTCTACAAGAGAAAAATGATTTAAGATTATTCAAATCTGAATGAGAATATTCAGATTCTGCCCTAGAAACTATGAAGATGTGATATTTATTTTCCATATTTTAAAATTTAATATATAAT
The DNA here is from genome assembly GCA_963574885.1 of Lepilemur ruficaudatus. NCBI lineage: Eukaryota > Metazoa > Chordata > Mammalia > Primates > Lepilemuridae > Lepilemur > Lepilemur ruficaudatus. The sequence goes on along the minus strand of CAUYRT010101092.1, from coordinate 8,696 downwards.
TGTCATTGAGAATTGGTTCCAGGACCTCATGCAGATATCAAAATACATAAGTCCCTGATGTAAAAGGGTACTGTATTTGCATATAACCTAAGTGCATCCTCCTATATACTTTAAATGATCTCGAGATTACTTAATCATCTAAAATCCACCTACTTCTTTCTATAGCCTTCGCCTAAATCTCTGTCAGGCCTGAACTATATAAGAGACTGAAGCAAAGAGTTCTCCCTGCAAGTACACTCTAATGATTAGAGTCTATTCTCAAGATAGGAGATAGCTGATTAAAGTGGCAAGAAAATACACTAAAGTTCCAAAAATGAGGCTCAATGCAAGCAACATTTTATGTTATCAAATTCCATTATCTGGGACAATCTTTTTGAGATAAAATTCTTGTAACAGAATTTAACTTATTTTTCTATATTCTTTTCCAGCTTTCATTCCATCCTTCTCCCCAGATACTGGCTAAATCCTGTTAAATGATGCTTCTGAAGCAAAATCTTCCCCTTTTAACCTATTTACCTGAATGGTTTTGAAAATTGTGTCACCAACACAAACCACTTTCATATACCAATCTTAAGTTCCTTTCTCCTTCCAAAGAACATACCACGAGAAGAGAAAAAGCAGGCAGCTCTTTCTCATTTGCCCTATAAGGATTTTATAAAATTTAAGCTCTTTAAGCAAAACATCTAATAATAACAGCACCTTTTTATAGTTACTGTGTTTTCTATTTTTAAAGTACTTTCATATATTTTATTTCATCCTTCAGCAGTCATGTGAAGTAAGTTTAATAGTTATTATTCTCAGATTAGAAAACTATTAAAAGACATTGTCATTTGGCCTAAGTCACAAGGCTATTATGCAGAAGAGCTAGGACCAAACATGAAACACAGCAACTCCCCATTCACTGCTCTTTCTACTATATCTTACTGTCTCTATTTTAAAAACTGTTTTGATACATAATGTCAGAATTGCCTTTGTAAATAAAATTTCATTTTCCCCTTAAAGTATCTCAACCATTATCTAATCTATACTGTATTATAAAGGAGAGATAAAGTAAGACCTAACTAAAGGAAAAGAATGCTAGCAAAATTCAACTTCATTTAGAATTTCTATGTAAAGACAAATGATCCAAGGAAGATTACAAATAAATATTTCCTTTCTAATTGGAATCAAAGAAAGTAAAAATCCACAGAAACCAAGTTAAATTTCTAACAAAAATTGTAACCACACCATAGCTGGTTACCATAATAGCCCAGAAAATAAGATAACTATGACTCATAGAAATGAGCTGCGAAAAGCATGCACAGAAGGGACATGCTTTCATTTAGAACAGCATGCTTCAATTAAATTTGCAGGCAATCTAAAAGAATGTAAAACTGATGTATAGAACTTACCTACTTTGTAATTAAGTTAAATACATATTTGTAAAAAGTCTGCTCTCCTTTTTTGATCAGAACAAGCCAACAACAGCAAGTAGCCAGAAATTACAATTAATATAAAAGAAAAATTTAAGAGGAAATGGATTTACTAGATTCATTATATTTTCAGTCTTAGCATCTAGAAATGAGTGATTATTTGCAATGAGGTTGGCAAGACAGGAAACTGAGTTAAAATTTATCAATCTTTTAAATGGCTTTTCTAAGTATATCTTTTTTTTTAAAAAAAAAAAAGAAAACTCCCTCTAGCATTTTATCCCTCTTTATAACACTATACTTATTTTCACTGTTCACCTTGAATCTTTAGATGTCACAGAAATAAGATGGAGTTTTAAAAATGTAGTTGGATTCACTAATTCAAATTACAATGATACTTCCTTTGTTAAGAGGAAAGTCAGGTAGTATAAATAATGAAAAGCCAAATAAGAGATCCAAGAAGAAATTAACTTAGAAGGCAACCAACTGCATAGCTTATTCTTACCTTGGCTGTTTTTTTCACGGGTTGATATTTTTGCTGGTTGAGACAAAAATGACATATCTTACAATAAAAATTGGGCATTTTCATAAATGACTATAGCAATGTACTTCTCTTTGATTACTATGAACTAATAAAGTACACTGAATGACAATAAGTCAATATTCTTATCAATTAGCAAAAATTAAACTGATATAGAGAAGTAAAATAAATACTTTTTAAAAAATAATTTCAATTTACCTTGGTTGATGATGACATCTTTATGCCTAAAAAAGGAATTCAAAGAACACTTTTATAATTTTATATGGTTGACCATTAGAATCACCTGAAGAAAATGTAAAAAGCTTCAATGCCTAGGCCATTCCCTAGATAAATTAAGAAATTAAGAAATCAGTATTTTTTAGTTTCTCACTGCTCTCAAATACTCATATACACTATTTTATAAAATAATGAATGTCAAGAGATCATCTAAACAGTGAAAGCACAAAAAGAACTTATGTGGTACGTGCTTGTAATCCCAGGTAACTCAGGAGGATCCCTTGAGTCTGGGAGATCAAGGCTGCAGTAAGCTTTGACTGTGCCACAGCACTCCAGCCTGAGCAACAGGTCAACAGAGCAACAGAGCGAGACCTCATCATCTCTTTTCAAAAAAAAAAGAACTCATAAAAAATACTCAGATCTTACAGGATTACAATATAAATACTACATAAATTATAATTCAGACTTTTAAAAAAAATTCAAACTAGACATAATTATACATGCAAATATGATAATTATAGAATTATTAATTTTCAGATACAATAGAAAAAGTGTAATACTTACTTGTCTGCATTTTTTATAACTTTTGGTATTAATTTTGATGTTGACGGTGTTCTCAATAATTTATTATGACTATCATCCGGATTTTCCCATGGATTATGTGACTTTTCATCTGTTGATGATCGTTTTATACTAAAAGAAACATATTAATTTCTTAGAGAAAAATTCTGAGTAACAAAGACATGTAATTGACAGTTTAAACAGAACACAAGAGCAGCAATTAACACTTCCTTAAAGCTAATCCAGGAAAGAGAAGGAAGGATTAGTTGAAAGGCTCTGCTTAGATGAGTGAAGGATTTAAACAAGGCAATTACCAAGTCCGTTTTATAATTTTCTGTATTATTTAGAAAATTCACTAGAACAAATATTACCTGATTAAAAAGACTATACTTTTGTTAATATTGAGTAATATTTCTCATAATTTGTAGCTATAAAACACCTGTACTTTTTCATAGTCAATGAATAACAAGGATGCCATTTTCATATTTTATATAATTATGTCTTCATTTAATTAAATTATATATGGTACAAATTACAATTTCTGAATAAACTGACTAAAAGTAAAAACTCTTATCTATATCTTTAGGAACAATTTTACCCACGATCAGAAATAAACAAGATTTGACACAAGAATGTAGTATTATCAACGCTGATTTCCTATATTTGTAACTGAAATTTGTTTATTCATAAATGATTTTTTGGCTGCATTGTTAATTATCCTCAAACTCATCCAGTCTTCAACACTTCTTGCAATAGTTTATCCAAAGAGCAATTTAGAAGGGCAAGCACATTTCCAGGAGATCTCAAGAAGCTGAAAAAAAGATTCTGGGACAAAGGAGATTCCAAGTCAAATTAGAACCTTAAAGAGATCAATTATAAAAAGCCACCTTTAACCACACACAGTCCAAAGGTGTGTAACATTAATAAGCTATTATTCAAGAAAAACTCCACAGGAGACTAGGCAGAAGAATTACAAACCATTTAGATAGTATAAGAATCTGCGTGAGACACACAGAAAAAGCATTTTGAAAATAGTAAACATGCATCAATTAAGTTAAGGGTATTCTGGTTTCCCAAATTTCCATCAAAGACTTGAAGCAAAATATTAAACTGATCAAATAAAAATATAAATCATTTAGGAATAGTTGTCATGTATTTTACTAAAATTCTAGCCAGTTCTAGAAATAGTTTAATAGTGTCCTAAGATTTCCAAGCAGAAGTATGATAAAATACATTTATACCTAATCATAAAGCTTGAATCAGCATTTCTAAATAGGCAAATTTAATTAAGTTGTCTCAATATTTGATTACAAGGCAGCTGTAGCACTGAACTCCCAGCATGCAGGTTTAGATCCCCAATTCAGGCTCACACACATTGTTAGAATGTTTTTCCCTTCTCCCCCTCTCATAACTTTAAAATATTAATTATTACGGACACAGAGAGAAGCCCTCAAGCAAGCCTTTAAGCAAAGAAAGACCAAGTGAAATGGGTTCATTTCTCTACTCAAGCAAGAACTTATCCTCCCAAGACCCAAAACTGAAACTGAGATGCAGCTATAACGAAGAGTCATTTGTTGAAAAGGGCCTTTGCAAGTTGAAGGTTGTAATGATGCCAAAATATGGTGAGGATAATTACATATGGCCATTTTCTATTCATGGCTATAAATTTATGCACCGTTTATATAAACTAAAAGTATTCTAAAATTTTATTATAAAAATATAGTTTTGGCTTTACAGTAGGTTATTTCAGCCTCCTTTCATCAGATTATTTTAGCTTTTTTCCCACTTTTAACTGAGAAATTTTGACCTTAAATCGTTATTCCCCAATGTGCTATAAAACATAGATTATATTAATAACAATGAAGGGGAAAAAAAGCCATCAGGTTTTTCTCTTGGAATCCATAGCCAACTTTTCCCCAAGTCACAGAATTTAGGTATCATTACAACCATTCCCTAGCCCTGTACTTGGGGACAGTTAAAACCTTTTTGTGGGAGTAGGATTCTTGCTTTCTGGAGTTTGTCTGTGTATTTGGAGAGGCTGTGAAGAGGGCTGGGGAGAAGGTGATGCTCGAATTTGTGGACTTTGATCATTAGGGTGAGATTCCTCTTTTTTTTCTCTCTGTCCTTGTGGTTTTTCTTTCTTTTTTTCTGTACCACTGTAAAATAAAGTATAACATGGAACAACACATATTTAAACAAATAAAAAAATCAAATGATAGAAAAGTGATTATTATATAATTCAAAACCCTAAATTATATAGCTAATACAACTTATGCTGCTTTCATTCAATAAGGAAAATATTACTTTGAAAACTCTAGAAGCTATTAAAATCTTCAGTGAACAATTTATAAAAATTTGAAGGCAGTATATCCTGTGAAGATTGCCCCTCTGGACAGAAATGGCCTCTAATGAATTCTGCCATCTTGGCAGATTTTTGGGGATACCAGCAGCTCTCTTACTGACCTCAATTTACCCAAATCAGAGGATTAGTGACACTTTCCATTACCAGTGCAAAGCATATTGACTCATGCCCAAGACAAACTAAATGTTCATGTTTAATAGGTTATTCTCCAATTCCTCTGTTTCTTCTGTATACTTCTGCTCCTGCCAATTGAAGTTTAAACTTACCATGAGCTTATGTTTTTTCCCAGGCCTGTTTATGACAGTTGTAGTTATTTTAATTATATAAGCTAATTAAATACAAAGAAAAATTGATGAAATATACATAGAAAAGAATTGCAATTTCTATGAAAACTAAGCTGAATGCTCTGGAAAGACTATAGCTACTAAAAAGAAATGCTGTTAAATTTAGTGTGGGTGACACAATTTTAACACCTTAACTGCCATATGAGTTACTCATGCTAGTTTTGAGACTGGGGCCTCGTGAAGCACAAGACGACTCAATTCTCTGAAACAAATTCTATAAGTATGTCATGAGTCACATATAACTCCAGTGGCATGTCGTGTAAAAATTGATTCTAGTGCTGTGTGAGTTGTGTATAACTCATGTACAGAAAAGAATAAAAAATAATACATTTTTCATTAAATGAGAAAAGATTGTTTTGCTTTCAAAGTTTTTATTCTGTTTTTGCAATAAAATACTGTGGCCCCAAGGAAAAAATTTTTTTTCTAGTGTGGCAGTCAATGTGTTAAAACTCATAGAAAGAGAGATAGGTTCTAAATTATTTTGCCAGAGTTTTAAATTTCTTATTCTGCCTTAAAAAAGGAAACTAAAGTTATTTTAAAAAACTAAAAGTTATAGAAAGTTATTTATGGGCATTATTTTATGTAAACCAAAAAGGAATTTGATCAGAGACACATATTTAGAAAGGAGATGAGAGGCTTGCTCTTTCATTAAGATTCTACACTTTGACGTTTGATTAATGAACCTCCTGCCATTCCTAATCACACTGGGTAACAGTACTCATACTGCACACTCTTGACAATATGACAAAGCAGATGGAATCAAGACTTGAGTTCCAGTGTTGAAAAGGTAGAAAACTATTAACTCTCTATAGCTCTTAATCCTTTAAGAGCTTTGTAATTTGACTATAAGGTGCATAATCTATAAGGAAGTATGTTCAAGAACATTTTAAACAAATATACACAGTATGTACAATTTAACTATCAATAATCATTATAATAGTTTAAAATGTTATCATGTTATTGTTTTGACAGTGACTTTTAAATATGATTCAGGTCTGATATCTTCTGTCTTCAGACTGGCCCCTTGACTATTTCATATTCAATTAAAAAAATGTGCTAAGAAATACAATTCTATCTCAAAAATATCAGATTGACTAAAAACTGAGTTGGAAGTTACTACTTTGTTGATCTTCAAACTATCCTGAATGCATAGGCCACTAGTTTTAAGTGGGCCCAGTACAACCTACAAGAGAGATTCCTTCTGGGTTACCTAAAAGCAAAATACAAGGCCCTATCTGAGACTGCTGAATCAGCATTGTGCATAATACTGATCACTACATAGCAACGGTACAATAGCTATGTAAGAAAATGGGCTGAATTCAAATTTTTACTGGATACAACATGAAGTTTATTCAAAATTGGATTACTACCATGAGTTTGTTTTCTTATAATTTGTCCTTTTTTCCTTAAAGTGGAACACAGGTAATAAATTTTGGCATCCTTTGGAGGGGACAGTCTATATTCTATAATAACGACTTCAAAGACTGAATTATAGAAGAAACTTTTATATTGTAGTAATTCCACAACCTTCCTGCCCGTCATCCCTTAACTTGCACACACAAACACACACACCCCACACAGTGCTATAATATTTTGAATTAAGCCTTAATTTTATAGTTAAAGAATAAAAGTTAGCCGGGTGTGGTGGCTCACACCTATAATCTGAGCTACTCAGGAGGGTGACACTGAAGGATCACTTGAGGTTAGGAGTTTGCAAACAGCCTGAGCAACACAGTGAGATCCCACTCACCCCAACTCCCCACCCTGACTCTAAAAGAAAAATTAGCCAGATGGGGTGGTGCATGCCTATGGTCCCAGCTACTCAGGAGCCTAAGGCGGAGGACTGCTTGAACCTAGGAGTTTGAGGACACAGTGAGCTGTAATTGCACTACTGCATTCCAGTCCGGGCAAAAGAGACCTTGTCTCTTAAAAAAAAAAAAACCACAATAAAAGTCATAGTAGCATTTAACCTCCCACTGATGTAGATACATTTCAAAGATTCTGCCTTCCCCTTAAAAATGCTATATCAAATACAATATATCATATGTTACGGAAAATTCACTAATACAGTTTCTTTAAATACAGCAATACTTATCAATAAATGCTTATTAAAAAGAAATAATTAAAAAGAAACAAAATCAAACCAGGAAATGAAACTGCTTCTTTTCGTAAGAAACAATAGCTTCCTCATACAATTCAACAGGTATGATAAATGCAAACAGAGTAAGCAATATCTCTACATTCACAGTTAAAAGAATTCAAAAGACATGTTCACTTGACTGTCATACAATTCTATTTCATATTGTTTTCAAAAGCAGAATGATCTATCATAGTCAGATAATTTTGCAATGTTAGCTTTTTTCCCCTTTACAAATGGGTACCTTTTAGCAGCAGATGAAAGAGTTTGTTTTCTTGCAATTGAGACAGAGCTGGCATAACTTGGTTTTCTATTTGTTGCACCGTCACTGGTTTTACAGGATGTGGAAGGTTCTCGAAGGCTTGGCTGGCCTAAAGACAGTTAAGCAAAAAAATTTTATATCAAACTTGAAAATATTCCTCAAAGATTGCCATTTTAAAAATTAAGTTTATTAGTCTTTAAAGCTAGTGAGTTGACAGTCCCCTGATATCTAACACTTGATATCACTGCCTCAAGACTTAATCTCATCAAAACGAACCTATAGAAAAGCCATGCTGAGTTGCTAAAATGCAGCTAGGCTAATTCTCTTAGCTTTGGTTTGCTCTCCACACATTAGCAGCTTTAAAACACATGATTCAAAAGATGTGCTTCAAGTAAACCATAAATCCCTCATCACTGATCTTCCAAAATAGTTCAGGTTTTGCTGGAACTGTAGTTTTAAATCCTAGAAACCAGAAATGTTAAGTTCTAGAATGTTATTCCATATAAATAAAGCATAAGTATATGAAGTAATCTCTGTTTTAACTTATACAATAGAAACAGTGGAATAAATGTGAGATGGGTATGTTGGTGTGGTCAGAAGACTCAAAGTCACAAGACAAGACAGTCACATCTACTAAGAGTCAGTTTACTTAAAGATTCAGGAACAGAATAGTTTTGAATTTTTGGACTCAGTTGTCTCACATGCACAAAAGCCAAATCTAACTTTTTTTTTTTTTTTTTTTTTTGAGACAGAGTCTCACTCTGTTGCCCGGGCTAGACTGAGTGCCGTGGCGTCAGCTTAGCTCACAGCAACCTCAAACTCCTGGGCTCAAGCAATCCTTCTGCCTCAGCCTCCCGAGTAGCT
>CAUYRT010101091.1:0-100058 GCA_963574885.1 Lepilemur ruficaudatus | reverse complement strand
GCTGCACCTGCCTGTGCGTGTGTCCCTGCAGGCTCTGGGCCTGCACGCCTGCTCCAGGAGACCCCTGAGGCTGGGTTTTCTCCATGTTTCGTCTCCCGCCTTTCACACACCACAGCGTCTCAAGTATCGTTTGTGATTCTTTGTCTCCCAAAGTTACAATTATGGACAAACTGGCGGTTTTCCAAATTTTATTCCCATTTCCAGACTCCCTTCTGCCATTCAGTCCTATATGCCATGGTCGGCTGGACACGTGCGCTTCTCTCGTGCGTCCTGAGCGGGGAGGGGAGGATGGATCGCTAACAAATGTATCTAACCAGTGTTCCATCTCAGGAGACGATAGGTTCCGTATTAAAGGAATTATTCAGAATAAGAAATATACCAGATGCAAGAGCTGAGATGACCTCAAGGATCCCATTCAGATCCTACCTTCAGTAAGTCAGAAATATTCACCGAGACCACGTCTGGTAGAACAGATGCTACTGATGGAGGGGTTGGTGGGGATGGGGACCATTTATTTGTATGTGTATGTGGGTGTATTTGCGGGTATGTATTTATATGTAGCTGGAAGTGTGCATGTGTATAAATAGAGGGAGATATTAATACATACATATCTGATATCTTTTTTAATGCCTGCAACCCAAATAAAAATAAGCCCCATGAAGAATGGATGAGCTGACAACACACTATCCAATTCTGCATCTGGAGCATGCACAGGAATTTATTACGAGCAGCAACCAGACTTTTTTTGGACATGTGATAATCTTTTATTCTGTTTTATGTGAAAGTTAAAAGCTAAAGAATGCCATTTGCAGACCTTCAGCAACTTCTAGCGTGGCTTTGGAAATTCATTGCAGAAGATGGAGAACTTTGATATAGGGGCCAGCACAACGACATCCGGCGCCCAGATCTTAATTTCTGAATTGATTCTTCATCTCCGTCCCTGCTCTGTTTGCAGGACTGACAGAAGAAACATCCAAGAGTAGATTTCAACTTGCAGAAGCGGCTGAGAGAAGCCAGCTGTGAAAAAGAGCTAGTGAACCCCACATCCTGGCACATCATTTATTACAAAGACACCTCCACCATTTTTATCACGAATCTTCTGCTCAGACAAAAGATTTAACATCAAAGAAGAGCCTTGCTTAGGCTTCAAATTAATATGACTGTTGAGAAATCCTATAGTGGCTTGAATTGACTCTGGCAAGGTAAATTCACTCAGATCCCAGGGGCTCGGTCTAACATTTGTTCCACTTGTCAGAAGGAGGTCAGGCAGGAAACACCAAATGAGAAATTCTCCCGAATCAGGTCGCCTGGTGCATCAGCCAGTCTGTGAGCGAGCGCAAGGGTGCCCGCGGGGAAGAGGGGCGAGGAGAAATCCCGCCCCGACTGGCGAGGAGGCAAGGCTTTGCCCCAACCCAACTCAGGTGCAGATGTCGCAGGACTGCCAAAAGTGACTGGCACTGGGGTGGAGGGATAGAGGGAGATGAAGTGGCCGGGCCACGCGGCTGTCGGGCTTGGCGGCTGTGCATCTCCAGGATAGCCAAGCCCTCGAGCTCCTGCGCCCACCTCCACCCGTGAGCAGGAGCCTGTCTTTGATGGGCTGGGGCTTCGGCCAGCGGAAGCCAGAGGGGCCAAAGCAGCCCCAAAGGGAATTGGTACTTCGGCCAAAGGGGAGAGAGACGGGCACGACCAGGTTTTGTTTTCGGTCTCCGCGCTGCTCTGGCCATTCTGATACGCAGTAGCTGCCATCACCCTCAGAGCCAAGTCCCTGCTCTTCGTCAGAACACTGGGGACCCGCCACGCTCTCCCAGCCCCTTCCCCATGCTTTGATTAACTGTACTGCTTCCTGTTTGAGATACAATAAACTCAACTTTTGATTCGAAGTCGGACATTTCATATTTAATGCCCTAATGGCAACACTGGCGTCAGAAGAGCTGGTGAAGGGTCGGAGGTAGGTGAGGACCACGGTGTTGAAAATGGGAGGAGAAGGGGCTGGAGGGGACGCCGGAGAGACCAGGAGGCAGATGGCTCCGCACGTCCTCTCCAGCGTGAGGGTGCAGGGCCCTGCGGGGAGCAGGGGAAGGCACCCGGCTCTGCAGCAACCTGACGGGCGTGAGTGGAGGCTCTTCTCCAGAGCAGGGGAGCCCAGCCCAGCTGGCACCTTGATTTCCATCCTGGGAGAGTCTGAGCTGAGAACAAACTGAGCCCCTCGTGCCTGGACCGTGGACCCACAGAAACAGTGGGGGTAATAAATAGGTCCTGTTTTCAGCTGTTAACATTGTGACCATTTCTTACCACAGCCACAGAACATGCACACAGGCTTTCGTGAAGTTCAACAGGTGAGCACTGGGGTCTCCCAGACGGAGCTCAGTTCCTGGCTGTGCCTCCCACCCCCTGTCCTCCCCTCCTGGGGCTTCTTTCCTCCTCTCTGAATGAGACAGCGAGGACCCCAGAGAGTTGTCAGGAAGCATGGAGATGTCACAGGCCCCGTGCCAGAATGGTGCATGGCACAGTGAAGCCCACGGTTCGTGTTAGCGGTTATGCGCCTAAGCGAATGCGATTAACTCCTTTTTCCTTTCCCTGTGGAAGAGAAACCGTGACAGAGCCTCACTGTCTGCTGGTTCAGTGCAATCGCGTGGTCGCGCTTGTGCTGGAGAAGCCGGTCCCGGGTCCTGCCTCTCCCCTGCGGGGCCCGCACCTGCCCTGTCCTCCAACAGAAGTTGTCCTGGCTCTGGGTGGTCTCAGCCTTGGCCGGCTCTGGTCAGGTCAGGGCTCGACTGCGACCAAAGCTGCGCCTTCTGATTCTCTGTCCTCAGACCCCAGCAAGGGGACGCTGAGAGCCTTCTTCCCCAGCTGTGGGACAATCAGAGCGGCTCACGGGCCAGGGTCAGAGCAAGGAGAGCGAGTCGGTCCAAAGATGAGCGCGAAGCAAAGCGGGAACTCAGAGCTCTGCAGAGGGATGGGGGAGCCCGAGAGCCCAGGAGCCCGAGACCTGCCCCCACAGGCCCTGAACGTGCTTCCCACGCTGGCATCCCTGAGGAGCCCCTGCGTCTGTGCAAGAGCTTCTTAAAAGGTATTCAGGTCCTCTTCCAAAATGTTGGTCACTGTAAACGTGTAAGCCACACTTCCATGGTGTCCCTCCGACTCCATGTCCATCACTCCTGACCCTTGGTTCACAGCCTGGCCGTTTCCTTCCACATCCTTCTTGTGCTCGTGGGATTTGTTTTCTTTGCTTTGTTTTTTGAAAAATGTATACGATTCAGCTCTATTCTTTACCTCGATTTCCCCGCTTGGTATCACAGTATGGACATCCCAAGTCAACGGGTGTGGCCAGAGCCCGTCGTCTTTCACACCTGCACGCTCTGTTGTAGGAGGATCCACAGGTTTTCACTCAACCAAAAGGGATGTGCATTTGAGCCCAGCATTTTTTTTTTACCACCACAGTAACATAAACGAACAATCCCTTCTCCGTATGTTTACGTACCTGCCATTTGTGTGTGAGGGGGCAGGGAAGAGGCTGGCGCGTGGCTGGAGGTGCAGAAGCTGGAGCCCGAGTACGTGAGCTCGACTCCCCGCCCCTGCTGTTTGCTAAACGTGTGACCTTGGCCGAGTTACTTACCCTCCTTGAAGCTCAAGTTCCTCACCTGGAAAAGAGAAAGTGCTGGAAACCGCTTCCTAGCATGGTTGTAAGGAGCTGGCGTTAATCATTCACAACTCTCTGGGCAGTGCCTGGGGCACAGTCAGCACTGGGTGGGTGCTAGTTACCTTCGTTATCAAATGGCTATTGTCATTATCACAGTGATTAGAGTCACTGGATAGATTCTCACATGAAGAATATTTTGTATACATTCATCTTGTTCTCTCCCAGATCCAATTTCATGAAGGTTCTATAACTTGTAATCATAACACCCTGAGGTATTACTGAAATACTGACATAGTAAATTCAAATATGAACTATCACTGGACATTATAAATCCAGTTTTCCCTAATAATCCTCCTTTGCCGTGTTGACTTCCCTGGGAATAATCAGCCCTACTGCGTGTGGAAGCTCCGGGCCCTTCTTGGAAAGGAGAACTTCACCAGAGCTCCTTGTGTGTTTCCTGCACTTTCGTTAGACAGGATCGCTGCCAGGCAGAATCGTCCTCCCGCCTCCGTGGTCCAAGCTCTCAGCCACTTTTCGTCACAATCCTCCTCTTCCACCCGGCAGATACGTAATGCAGGGCATCCCGCCCACAAGAAAACACACGTTGTGAGCAGTAGATATGTGTCCTCTGTTTAATTCTTAGGAGAACTTAGCGGTGACCCTCTAAAGGCTTTGACTCCCCCCAGGTCAAACTGCCGCCCCACGTGTCTCTTCATAGTCTGTCTAATCTGCGGTTGTATTTCTCATTATCCTTCTGCGGGTCGTGATGCTGTTTCCTCCGGTTTCATTCTCCCTCTTTTATGTTTCTCTTGTACAAAATTAATTACATTGTACCTTCAAGCATAATTTTAGCACTGTCTCCGTTGCACTGTGTCTGTTTTTAATTAATGCTCTTCTAATGTAGATTTTAGAGCCAAATGGTGCAATATTCTGAGCATCCAAGAAACAAAGGATCTAACAAAACTGAAATGAATGAGCAGGACAAAACAGCTGACAGTGTGTTCTCCTTTGAAAATGTCACTCTGGCTGCGCACCGGGTAATAGAGTTGATTGCTTGGGCTTTCTCTTTTTAAGAAAAAGACAAGAGTTGTTGACTCCAGATTTCTGGTGCTTTTGCTTGGACTCTCACTGATCGCGCGTCTCCAAGGGAATTAACCGAGCACATCACTCTCACGGCTCCAGGAAAGGCCGGGGCTGTGGACCCCACAGATGCATTTCTCCAGGTGTGTTCTGTAAGCAGAGCAGGCGGGTAACTCTCGCTGAACTGCAGTCTGTGTTTTCACGTCCCAAAGACACCCCCGATGCTGGACCTTCTGGGGCCCGCACAGCCCCACTCCAAAGGACAAGCTGTCTCTTGGGTTACTATAAAAAAGTTTCGTAGAAAATAAAATCAAACACAGTGGAGCTACACATACAGTGTGAAATGTCCAAATAACAGAATATAGACAAACAAATGTCTCCTTATTACTATTTCATCAACAGATCAGCTTGAACTTGCACTCAGCAAGCAGGACTGCTTTAAAAACTGTGTGTTGGGGGGGGGTATGGATTTGCAGTACAGTGTGGATAAACGCAGGAACACATACGCATTCTAAAATAGACAATTTATATTGGGCCGGACATATTTTGTGCAGTTTTGTTTGAAGACTTTAGTTATTCAACATGCTTTTTCTTAATGAATGGTTTAAAAAATCAGACCGAATGGGTAATAATTTTGAGGTGACAGAGGCTGAGACCCTAATCTCAGGACATGTAGGGAAATTTCATTTGACTTAGGCAACGTGATGTGAAACTAGGTGTGTGGGTTTGTGTCTCTGGGCAGCCTCAGCTCACCATTCAATCCAGCCATCCCACCGTTGGGTGTCTATCCAAAGGGAAAGAAATAATTTTATCAAAAAGACACCCGCACGCGAATGTTTTTCGCAGCACAGTTCACAGTTGCGAAGATGTGGAATCAACCTAAGTGCCCATCCATTCAGGAGTGGATTAAGAAAATGGGAGATATATATATATATACCATGTGGAATATTACTCAGCCATAAAAAGGAATAAAATAATGTCATTTGCGGCAACTTGGGTGGGACTGGAGACCGTTATCCTAAGTGAAGTATTCCGGGAGTGGGAAAAACAAACGCCACGTGTTCTCTCTAACCATTGGGAACTGAAAGACGGCACACACGGGCGCACGGACACGTAAAGGTCGTTGGAGTCCGAGAAGGGACAGGCCGAGGAGGTGACGGGCGGAAACCTGCCCGTCAGGTGCAATAAACGCTGTTCCGGCTCCAGGCACACCAACAGCCCCGACTTAAGCATCACACACGGTATCCATGTAACAAAAACGTCTGTACTCCCTTAGTATTTTGAAACTAAAAAAAAAGAAAATGCGTAGACTCTCGCGAAAGGCATCAAGGAAGATCTAAATAAGCTACTCTGCGTTCACATGATGGAAGATTCGATATTGGTAAAATGATAACTCTTCTCGACTTGATCTATAGACTAGAAAAAAATTCAAATCAAAATTCTACCGTGCCGTCTTGTGACTGTCCACAAACTTAGTCTGTAATTTATGTAAAGAAGAAAAAGACTCGGAATAGCTCTCGTGATCCCGAAGCAGAGTCACTGGGTGGGGGGACGGACGCTCCCCAGCGGTAAGACTTCCCTTAAAGCTGCGGAGAAGGAGCGTGGGGACAGCACAGCCCCCGCAACAAAAGGGCGTGTCTGTGCTGTTTAGAGGCACGCGGGTGGTAAAATCAGAGCAGACACAGGAATGATCAACGTGAAGTTCAGGACAGCGATGACCTTGGCGTGGAAGAGGGAAGCCGTCGTGGGCGGGTCGTCTGAGACTCCGTTTCACAGCCGGGTGGTGGGTACTCAGGGGTCTATTTTATTAATATTTTTCACCTGTCCATAAACATTTTATAAACGTTCTTAGGACATTTTATAAACTTCATAGTTCGCTTTTAAAAAACCTCTTTCTTGTTTCTTCTGAGACTGCCATAGTATATGAGGTTACACTCAGGTCCCCCAGATGAGTTCATTTTGTACAGCAAAGGCTAAGAAATTGTTTGTACATGTTTACAGGTTCCTTCCCGTGTTTGGTCGCACGCCTTCCGCCACACACTTTCTCCTTAATTCTCTCAGAGCATGGGATGGTGAAGGTGTTGCTGCTTTGTTTGGGGTGGGGGAGGACCAGGTTTTTAACGGTTACAAGCACGTGCATTGCTCAGACAGACAGCGTCGCGTGGGGAGAACAGTGCACCCTACCCACATTCCCTTCTTTTTTTAAAAATCGAAGCCTGGCTCACCGTTGAGCTGCTGATCCCCGGTGGACGCTGGGTGTGTTGGAGGACTTAGTGTGTTCATTTTGTACGCTGCGGATATGCCGGGGGGGTTCTGTTTCTAAAGCTGAGGGCTCCGTGAGCTGGGCCTTCAGAGAAACAGAGCAAACTTTGATTCTGGCTGGAAATAAAATGGACTGTGTGAAAGAAGGGACTTGTCAGCAGCCTCATGTTCCGTCCCACGACTCGCAATGGAGAGGTGACCCGTCCACAGCAGTTAACACGGAGGAGGCCGGCGTTTCCGAGGGTTGTCCCCTACAAGGCAGCGTGGAGAGGTTGAGTCTGTCTCCGGGGCCCCCGAACGCTGTAAGTTGTCCCCAAAACAGATTAAGGGGAGTTGACAGCACAGGGATAGTGCGGGAGGGAAACAAGCCTGAAGTCACAGACTCGCTTCCGTCACTCGGAAACGAACAGACCCGGAGAGGACGAAGTTCGGCTTGCAGACTTAGCACCTGTCTCCGCTTTGCATTCAAATTGGGCTTCATTTTCTACTAATATTTGCTCTTCTGACAAGGAATATTTCCTTGTAATATGCAGTGTTACATCACTGAAAGCCCAGCATATGTTTCCTTTACTTTAATGTGTCCATAATGAACACGTTCACGTAAATGCATTTCATGGGTGGATAGGTTTTATTGTTTATGGAGCAGCGTTAATAGAGTCCACAGTCCGCAGGAAGAATGATGCTATTTGAATAATGTCACACTGCTGTGTACATACTGCGTCTGTTTCCAAATAGACCGCAGGTAGAATATTCGATGCTCTTCTCCCTTCTTTCTGAATAATAGGAAAAGCCTGGTGGATTCTTATGTTGAAAAATACCTGCATGTGTGTGCATGTGTGTGTGTGTGTGTGTGTGTGTGTGTGTTAATTTAGAAAATAAGAGAATTAAGCAAGTGAGGACAGATGTGCACAATGTTGGTTATGTCACATGTCTTTCCTGTCCTTCTATTTATTATTTGTTAATAAAAGCTTTGAGATTTCTGGGTTGAGATCCATTGCTAAAGGCAGAAGCAGAGTATCTATATCGTATAACACGTGAATATTTTAAAAAGATGAAAAAACAGGAGGACAGGAACACACAGCCGTATGGTGTGGCGGGTCGGTGCCCGTTAGATTTTGTTTCAAAAACGCATAGCCGCTTGTAATTGGTGGGCGACTTTGTTTGGTCTTCCCAGTATTGGCTGTGAGATATTTTAAAGAAAACAGAGGAATTTGATGCTAAGTATACATAAATACATCTCACATAAAAATTCAGGTTTCTGGATGCTCCTTAGCAACCAGTGCTTCTGTCAAAAGCGTGTCTGGATTTCCGTGGAGTGCCGGTTGGCAGGAGGTGGGCTGTGGTTGCGCCTTTAGCAGAGACGTCCGTCCACTCCCGATTCACCCCAGTCCTCACCTCTCCCTGCCGCCGCTGGTATGGAGCCAGCCCTCCTGCTGGCTCCCGGTCCCCACTTCTTGGCACGGCCTTTCTTTCCTTGATGGTAGACAACTCTCTTCTGTTTTCCCTCTGGGGCCTCAAATAGGCTCTAGAGGGCCAGATTTCCCGTATTGTTTGGACAAAGTGTCAGGCAGGCCCTGTGACCTTCCTGCACACTCCTGGATGTGAGAGTCCTCCAGTCCCTCCAAGTCAGAAGAGGGCCTCATTTTAGAGGTTAGGGCATCCCCATGTAGCTAATACCCAACACCTTGACCTTTCCTGAGGGTTAGAGCTCCCCTGCGTACCCAGGCGGGTTCCTTTTCCTTCGGCCCTGCCAACACCTCCCACCACCCACTCACACACACCTTTCTGGTGTGGCCTCAGCCCTGGGCTGGAGGGTGGCGGGGAGAGCGGGAAGGGGCAGGGAACTGACTTACTTCCTGGTGACTCTCGAGAGCTGGCTGGGGTTCCCTGGCTAGAGGCTGGCATGGCTTGTCCAGAGTGCCTGCCTGCCTGACCATGGACCTTAGTGTAGTAAAGCCATCCGTGCTGGCAGGTCCACGGGGCTGTCCCTTCTGCCCCTGGCTTGACACTGCTTTTTCCTGCATCCTCACTCCCCAAGCAGCCCTTGTGGCATCATGTGAAGATGGTCCAGGTTATCTCTCTCTGTTTATCTCTCTGTCTCTGTGTGTGTCTCTCTCTCCGCCCAGATCAGGTCCACGGGGACACATGCCAAAGGGAGCCTGACCTCCTCCCGTGGCCGTGTGCCCAGCAGCCCCACCCAGCCTCTCCCCTTCGGCTTTCTCCCCTGCAGCCCCCATGTCCCTCGGGCTCCAGGGAGCACCTCCTTGCAGCCTCTCCTCCCTGCACAGGGCGAGGCCGCTCAGGCCACTGGATCTTCTTGCCAGGGGCTGGGGACCCACGGCCACGGCCAGCTTTCTCCAAAACATGCTTTCTGCCAACCCAGCCGCTGGTGTGCCTGCTCATCAGCTGCAGTGGCAAGTCCTTTCCTGACCACTCTCCCAGCGGTCTCGGTTTGATGGCTGAGATCAGGCTCCAGAAAGCATTTGCCTTGAAAGGCCAGACAGCGACTATTGTGGGCTTTGCCTGCCAGATGGCCTCTGTTGCAGCTCAACTCTGCCACGGCAGTGGGGAAGCGACCAGAGGCAACGCGTCCATAAAAGGGTGTGACGGTCCCGATAAAACTTCGCTTTCAGAAGTGGGTGCCGACTCCAGAGAGCACGGTTTTCCCACCCTTGGTCTAGATTCCCCAACACCCCTGCAGAAGGCGGGTGGAGTTGTCACCTGCCGTTCTTGGGCCTGGGTCCACGTGAGCACCTGCCTCCCGGGGAAACGGAAAACTGCAACAGCGTCAGCGTAGAAGACGTCACCCACCTCGGTACCCGCCCGACGCTTGCAGAGCCGGTACTCGCGCGGTTTACTCCCGGAAGGGCGCGGTGGGGGAGAGCCAATGACTCTGTTCTTGTGACTAAACTTAATTTCAGAATAACTTAGATCCTTTCCTGTAAACCTTAGACTCTTCAAAAATAATTCTAGATTTCCCTTTCATCCACCCATCTCTACCCTCATAACCTAATGGTCATCATGCTGCTGCCCTTGCCCATAAAAGACTCCTCCCGTCTCTGACCCTGCCCCAGGAAGCTGACGGATCCGTCCTTCTTTCCCATGAGTGATGCTTTTCCTGAACTCTCCTGCAGAGCCTGGAGGTTGATTTCCTTGTTCTCAGTCTGGGGCAGAGGGTGGGAAGCAAACAGCTCTACCTGGGTCAACTTCAGAGATCATTGCTAGGCATAACTAGTTTGAAAATCAGCTGTAGCGCTAAAGATGTCAACTCTGCTGCTACAGACAACAGGGGGCCCCCAGAGGGCTGCTGGTGTACGGGCACATGCGTGCCTGGGGGTCATGGGACGTTGCAAGACCCGCTGCGGCCTGAGCCCTGGCAGCGGCATGGGCATCGACAGGAAGGGAGGGATTCTGCAGGTCTTCGAAAGGTTGAGGCAATAGAACCTGGTGACAGATGAGGGTCCGCATGCATGCGTGTGCAATGGGGACTGTAACGGTGTCACTCCTGGCACTCCTGCCGCCAAATACACAGGGCTGAGCGACTATATCGAGTGAACATGCGCCTTTTATCCCATGCCGTGTACGGGGACGGCGTTGGCACTGAGGCTCCACTGAGAATGATCTTGGCTTTTGGTGACCCGCGTGTGTTTTCACACATACCTACGTATGCTGTGTACAATCTCAAAAGCACTACATGTTCATTTGAGAAAATTTGGGCCAAAATAAAAGCACAGATAAAAGCTACTCAGGCCACCCACGCAGAGCTCACCGTGGCTGGCGGTTGGTGGATCTCCTCCCTGCTCTACGGCCCTGTCTCTCTTTCCCCCAGCTCTTCACAAAGCTGAAGTCGTGTTCTATTTGTTTTAC
This sequence comes from Lepilemur ruficaudatus, assembly GCA_963574885.1. Classification (NCBI taxonomy): domain Eukaryota; kingdom Metazoa; phylum Chordata; class Mammalia; order Primates; family Lepilemuridae; genus Lepilemur; species Lepilemur ruficaudatus. The sequence goes on along the minus strand of CAUYRT010101091.1, from coordinate 89,209 downwards.
TTGAAAATGTACAATCCAACAGTCCCGAACCTCCGGTCGCTGCCCACATCGCGTGCACTCGGGCTCCCCGGCTCGCTTGCTGTTCTTTCTGCTTTTCCTGTATAAACAATGACGCAGTGGGCCTTTCTGAGCCACGAGGACGGGCGGGAGGAGCACAGGCCAGGGTCCTGCGCGGTGGCCCTGGGGCGGTCTGGGCTCGGCCGTCAGGCCCTTCGGTTTTAGTTTCCATGTTTGCTGGATGGGGATCACGAGGGTGAGCTGAGATAACCCCAGCGGAGAATTCAGAATGGAGCAAATGTAATAAATATTCACCAAAACAGACAAGTGAGCAAACACGTAGACCTGTGCTTGACCGCTGGGTCAAAAGGTACGCGGGGTTTTAAGACTTTCCGTAGATCCATCGCCAGGATGCGAACATTCACGGGCAACGCATCCCAATACTCTCTTAGCTGTACTTTCACCACTTCCTGTCGGTATTTGTTTAAATGTACGTATTTTTCAATGTGGCAGTTTAAGAAATTACATTCAATGGCTGTTTAAAATTATGTCTCCTTGATCATTACTGAAATTGAACACCGTCATGCATTTATTAGGTATTTCTGTTTCTTCTCTTGTTACTGTTTTTCTGTATTGTTCCTTGTTTTTGTGTGGATTAGTAAATTAACTTTATATATAATGGGATTAACATTTTTGTCTTATAAGGCATTTTTTTTTTGCAAAGTATGGGATATAACTTTCAATTTTTATAATATAATTTATATAAAGTATTTTCTTGTTCTATAATTAATATGAGGTTAATGTTATAATTGTTTTTCTTTGCTTTTGTGCTTGTAAAACACCAAGAAATATGTCTTTTTTAAACTGTGGAATGTATGCAGACATACATAATTCTTTTCAGTTTCATTTTTAACGTTAACTGCTATCAGGTTAGATGTTGATGTTTTCTCTTAACTTAGTAGTGGTTTTATTTTGCTTTGCTTTGTTCGGTGTATGTGAACTGACAGGTCAGAACATTCTGAATTTTCCAAAATAGTGAACCACAGCCCGGTTACCATGTACTGGACGGATCCCCACTTTCTCCTCTAAACTGAACCACCACCCTGATTATTTGCTAATTTACCGCTTAGCTTCTTTAGTAGCTTTAATTTTTAACACTAAGTGTTTGTCTCAAAGTCTTAGTTTTCAAAATTTTCTTAACCGTATTACCTATTCATTCTTCAACATTAAGTTTAAAATACTTTTGTCTAATTGCAAAAGATAAAAATCCTCTTTTCTTTTGATCACAAATTCATTAAATCTAAAAATTAATCAGCGTAAACTTGGAATTTTCACAGTATTGTGAATTGCTTCCCAGTGATAGAAGATGTAACACCATTTATTTACCGTTGCTCGGTCCTTGCAAATTTCTTATTTAATGTGTTTTAGACATTTTATATTTCCATGTCTGTTGTAAACGGGACCTTCCATCAGTCAGATGTTCCAGCTCGTTTGGCTACAATATAGTAGAACTATTGAACTTTTATCACTTTTATAACTTGAGACATTAGTGATGCTCATTTTTATACTTTGGTTTTATTGGCCTTTCAAGATAGGCAGTGTCATTTGCAAAAATAATTTAGTCTTCTCTTTCTAATAATTACACCGCATTGATTTTTTTTTATTTTATTGCACGGGCTAGATTTTCTAAACACTGAAAGGTGACAGAGGTGACGATGGGCAGTCGCATGTTTTCCTTTCATGTCTGAGGTCTTCAGTCTCCTGTTTCCAATATGGGGCAAATCAACCGAGGCCTGAAGTTCAAATAACAGGAAATAGGGAATAACCCAAATGTCAGATAATAAGGGTTTGGTTAAGTTAAATGAACGTGTAGCCGTGATGGAGCCTTCGTAGTCACTGAAAGTATTGCCTTCCAGGACCACGTCGAGGCAGAGGGAAGGCGTCTAGATTTACGGGAGAAGTGGAGACCCCAGCTGTGCGAGTGTGAGCTCTGAAGTAAGTAAGACCCCGAGTTCCAGTCCTGTCCACTGCCCCCAGCAGCAGGAGCGCCGCAGTCCCCCCACCCTCTGTGACTCAGTTTCCTCTTTTGTTAAGAGGGGAGGATAATTTTATGTATATCCTATGGCTGTCACAACTATAGAATAACACATTCCGGTGTGCCTGACACATAGTAGGTTGTCATTAAAACATTAGTGGAGACCAGTATTATCAGACTCCAGGTCTATGACCGAAAATGCAGTGACCTGGTAGTGGCATTATTTTTTTTCCTTATTGGTGGAATTTTCTGTTTATATTTTCTTCAGTATTTTCCACAGCACAGGCATTATTTTATTTTTTAAAAATATAATCTGGAAAATAAACAAGAGCAAAGGCAGATGGCTGTGCTGAGTGGAGACTGTGTCACAGGACACAGCGTGGGGGACGGAGGCCGCAGCTGGAGTCCCAGCGAGTGGCTGGGCAGGGCCGAGTGCAGCATGGCGCTCAGTCTGCGCCCAGACTGCGGCTGCCAGAACCAGAACCGGCGCTTTGCCTTGCAGAGCCTGCAGTGGCCAGAGCGGGAGCTGCGGGGATCCGTGTGCCCTTGCCGGGGTCGGCGGGCTGGGTGAGGGCGGGGAGCCCCGGCGCCGCGCGGAGAGTGCAAAGACGCAGGGGCCTGGCCCCAAAGGCCGATGTGCTGACGTGCTGGATGAACTTGGTACTTATCACGTGGTTAATGTTTCATCTGTGACAGTGTGCTTCAGGCTTTCCTGAGCTTTTTTTGCATCCTGTATTTGTCTTTTTTTCTCTGTTTTTCTTCTTGTAGAGAATTTCAAGAAGTGTCATCCCTGCTAAGAGTCATTCTGCCTTGTTTTCCTATTTCTGATAATTATTTATCAAATGTACCATATTTTATGTGCAACCAGTTTCTTATTTGAATAGTCTTGCTTCTTTATGGCATATTTTCCAGTTTTGCGAAAACTATGTACTCAGAGTATGCACTAAGTAAATTAACACATGTCCAATGTTTGCCCACGTCTCGTCGGATACGGTTGCTTTGGGAATACAAAGGGGCGGTGGGTGGAGGCATCAGAAATGTACGTCCTTACGCTGTGTGATCCCAGTGCTGTGCAGACTGAGCTGCAAAACCCCATCAACACACACAAGGTTGTTTTAACCGTGTTTCTAAAATATTTAGTTCTTTCCATGGTAAAGATAAGCATTTTTATTGAAGAAAATTTGTAGTGCAAAAAAGTAAATAGGCAAAAGCTGCTTATCAGCCCGACATTCATAGATAATTACTTTTAATGTTTTATACATTTATTTCTTTCATTCCAAAATATTTATTCTGTTTGGCTGTATGCACGTTTGCAATTTTGACAAATCAAACATCACCCACGGCCTTAAGCGAGGTCAGTGTGTGCCGTACTGAGTGGACGTCTCACGCAGATTTCGAGTCATGGAAATTTTGTTGGATTTTACCGCAGTTCAGAGAGAGGTGCCCCTTGCTCTGCTCCCGGGTGGCGGCCAGAGCAGCGCCTGGCTGGGAGCCGGCGTCCGGTGAATGTTTGATAAGAGAATGAAGGAATGAACATGAGCCTTGAATCAGTAAAAGTAACACACACTAGCTATGATCAATAACTTGTCGCTGCTGCCTTAAAAGGAGAGGCAGCCCTTCGGGAAAAAGCCGATCTTCGTCTTAGGCGGAGACATTAGGTTTATGAACATCGCTCAGATGTCACAAAGGGCAGAGACGGAGGACGCAGGGGCAGCTTTGCTTCTGATCTACAGCAGAGACTCCCGTGAGAGCTCAGAGCTACCACCGAGGAATGGAAACACACAGAGAACGAAACACAGATTAATATCTCAATAAGTCATCCCGCCTGCACCCTTCTCCAGGCCTGTCAGGAGCCCGTCGTTTGAGGCCATGGGCAAAACTGCAGCCTCCAAGCATAGGAGATGGCGCGGGTTTCTGGAGCCGGGCGTCTCCGTCAGGTGCGGTCCTGGCTTGCTGGGATCCCCAAGGAGAGTAATTGGTTGTGGGGGGGGGCAGACCTCTTGGGTGTTCCTGCTGGAAGGGCTTGTTCTGGGCAGGGAAGAGCAAATTTGGACTGAGGTTGCTCAGAAGGAGGCCACTGCGGGAGGCTTTGGGGTTAGACAGATCCGGGTCAATTCCGCGGTATGAGGCTTCGGACAAGTGCCTTGACAGTCAAACTTAGTGTCCCATCAAATATGGTGGGACAGCAGTGCCTCATGGTTCAGTGAGGACCCACGGGTGACGTGTGGCTTTCGGGGCATATGACAAAGTCCCCTAGAGACTAGTTCCTTCCTTCCCCTGGAACTGAATAGTTGCCAGGCGGTGGTCTGGGGAAGGGAAAACTCCTTGAGAGCCCGTGCCTCGCGATTTAAGCCATAAACGCGCACAGACCTGCCACACGGTTTTGCTTTGCAGGTTCAACAGTAGAGGTGCCCCCTTGGGCAGCATCTCAGATTAGATTTAGTTTTATTTAAAGCAAATAACGTGATGGCCTTTCCTACACTTGAGATTCAAACCCACTTCAAACTGCCTACAGATGGTGGACCGGGATTAAAGAGTTAGTGGAGTTTTTCCTTATAAAAGATGACCCCTGACCCACCCCTCCGTCTGCGTGTGAGGCAGGCGTCTTACTAGAAAACACACGTGGCGTTTGGCAGTCAGTGTTGGACTCGGGGAGGTTCCACGGCGGTCGAGTTCTCTCCTCCCGGCACCCGTGCCTGAGAGCACAGACGCGGCGCTGTGCCGAGGGCAGCCTGCGCTCTCTTGCAGGAGAAAGCCAACACCCTCCACTGGGGCAACGGTTTTCCCGCCCTTGCTTCATCTCAGTGCAAACCAGGACAGCAGCAGAGAACGCCAGCAGCCCGCTGCCTTCCTGGGTAGCTGCTCTGCGCGGAGGGAGAGGCGCGATCCTTCCTCTTCTCAGAAGGGAACTGGGGGTCAAGGTTGCCTGGAGCTCGGGAGGTTCCCCGCCGCTGTGGAGAGCAGGGTGCGAGTTCAGTAAAATGGGGCGGAAGCGTTGCCTTGCGCCTCCCTGCTGAAGCCAGACCCTGGTACAGGTGAGCTGTGGCCACGGCTGAGCCGGTTGTCATCACTGTCATTACCTTCACCATCGTCTCTGTCACCGTTGTCCTTGCAGCTGCCATTTACACAACCAACCCCGCATCAGATACGCCAGTGTGTCTCGAAATGCCTGGGCTCAAGAGTCCAACTCCTGGTTAGAACCCTGCCTTCATCACACGCTGGCTGTGCAACCTCAGCCGGTCTGCTCACCCTCTCTGTGCATCAGTGCCCTCATCTGCAAAGTGGGTGTAGCAGTTCTGTGTGCTTCACAGGGCCACCGCGATGGGATAAATGACACAATGCCCACGAAACGCTTACAGAGGGCAAGTGCGTGAGACAACAACCACGTCTCCCGTCTCCTACAGTCCTGTGACAGCCCCGACAAGTAAGGACTACTTTTATTCCCATCTGGGGTCTGGGGATTCATGTATGAACCAGACCAAAGGGCCTTTGCCCGTGTGTAGTTTCGTTCTAGATTGCGAGGACAATAATCGAGAAGAAGGCAAATGAGTCCAAGGTGGCATTTCAGCTCCTGGCAGGTGTCGTGCAGGAGTGAGGTGGGCCGGGCAGTCTGCGGGGGAGTGACCGGGAGGGGCCCACCAGACAGTGCTGGGGGAGAAGGAACCTGTGAGCTGGGACCTGAGCGCAGAGAAAGAAGGTCTCAGACGAAGCAAGCGGACTCCAGGTGCAGGGCCGGAGCCGGGGCAGGGTCTTGGGAGGGGCAAGGTCTGGACCAGAGAGCCCCCCCAGGGTGAGGCATGCAGGGTTTATTTTGTGAGTGGTGAGAAGTCGCCAGAGGGTTTGAGCCATGGCAGAGGTGTCGCTGGGATCGAGGGCCTGAGTGGAGGCCTGGAGGGGACGGTGACTGTACCGAAGACACTTTTCGGCTGCGGAACTGAAAGGACCAGAGCCTCAGGGGTGCGGGTGGGAGGAAAGAGGAGGCGTCCAGAGTCCTCCCGGGTTTCTGTCGCCAGCAGCGAGATGTCCCTCCATCTCCTCCCCGACAGGCTTTGCTCGTGCTGGAGTTTGTAAAAGAGTTTTCACATATATAACAAAGCATTTTGTAAAGCTCCCTCTCCATCCTGAAGTGAAACCCGTCGGTAATGCACACTACCTATGACATATAACTCCAAAAAAATCAATATAAAGCCTTAACCTTGATGTAAGGGGGAGATAAAAGGAACATGATGTTAATAAAATAATAGGTATTCAATATTTAAATGCTCCGTGTGAGAGCACTGGAATTCAAAAACGCCCCACGGATTTCAAAATCATCTCTAAGGGGCGTGATTGGGAACCTTTGATGCCAATTAAGGACAAACAGCTAAGCGGGAGCCCAGCAGGTGGCAGGTGAGCTGGTGGGCAGGTGGGCAGCTGAGCAGGTGGGCGAGCACTGAGACCTGGGAAGGTGAAAACCACTGCAGCTGCGGTGTCCAGGGCCCTAGGCACCCTGTCCACTGGCTTTAGTGCAGGAACAGTCACCTGTGACCCAGGGGTGCCGTGAACTTGTCCTGTGCCCCCAGAGATGTGCAGATGACAGATGTGCTGAGTGGCTGGGGCTGGGGCCATTTGGAGATGTTTATTCACAGAGTCTTGTTCTGTCCTCTCCTGTTAGCCCTGGAGATGGGGAGTCCCCATCCTTGCGAGATGGGGAGCGTGCAGTCCTGGCATGCACACACAGGGTGGGGGCGTCCCCTCATCCTGTCGACGGGGTCACAGAGAGAGTCGATCATCAAGACTCTGTCCGGACGCCCACACGGGTCTCTGCCCACTCAGGACTAGCATCTCCTCTGATTTTCTCACTCAACCTGCAAGTTTTTGAGTCTCTTTTTTCTTAAAACCTTGCACAGAATATCCTTTCTGTTCTCAGTCAACTCACACGTGTTTATTCAGGCTCCAGTGTTGTTGATTACATTCTGCTTAGCAAATGTTTGCTGAGCGCTTATTTGGGAAGAATAAGGCAACCGAGGACCCCAGAGCAAATAAGGCAATGTCTTCTCACTCAGGGACTCACAGTTCCCAGGGAGAAGCTGGCAGAGTGGCTGGGAGCTGAGTATGGGGTGGCTGTCCAGGTGCCAGGTCCCCGGTGGGACGTGCCTTTTCATCAGGGAGGTGTACCCCCTCTCGTCCTGGCACCGGGCGGCAACTCCTCCTGGCCTGGGATCGAGGAGGCAGGTGTTGAAGGAAGTGGCCTTTCTCTTTTTACTCTTTTCTTCATCCCCTTCCTGCATCCATCCTCCTCCTCCTCTTCATCCTTTCTTCAATTTTTTCCTTAGAAGCAGAGTCACGTTTATCGGACTCTTCACTTCATAACCAGCATCTTTATCCATTCATGAAAGCCCTTTTTAAAAAACTTTATGTTCCCAGTCACCCCAGACCCCTGCCTCTGTCCCCCCACCTGCTCTAACGTGTGAGGCGCCCATGAAGGATGCATGTGTCCTTATCAGACACATGGCATCGTTGGGCTCTAAATCTCATTCTGTTTCTGACATTTTCCAATCAACATAACAACTTAAAGCCGTCTAACCATGCTGCTGCATGCAGATCTATTCTGTTTCTTCTACGCTGCTCCCAGGAACCCCTTTCTTGTTCATTTTGTAGTATGGACAGTTCTCGCCCTGCCAGAAAAGTATTACCAAGCAGCGTGCACAATGCGATCTCAGCAGAGTTTTGGGTCTGGGCATCTTCGTTGTCCTGAGGGTGAGCTGGGGAAGCTCTTGGGAGACCGAATGTGCCGAGGGGAATGAAAGCCCCACCCCAGCGGGAGCCCGGTCACAGTGGCAGGGACAGCCCAAGGACTGCCCATGGGGACATTGTTTTCAATAACGGAAGAGAGAGAGGGGGCAGGGTGACATGTCAGCTGAGCACCAATCAATGACAAGGGCTGGGAGATCACACAGAGGACCCAGGTATCTGGGAGAACCACAAGTGTGCAGGTGAAATATGAACACTCGGAGAAGACCGTGGCTCCCGTCAGAGCGGGTTAACGTCACCACCTTTGTCCTCTAAGCAGCCAGGGGCACAGGTGCCAGAGCCACTTGACTGTGGTTTGTCCCGGGGAAGGTGTTGCTATTGGCTTTTGAGGAGACCCTGAGTGGCCCTTGGGAGGCTGGGAGTTCGGGCGCTACGGCTGGGAGGAAGGGCAGAGTCTGATTACGGCTGTGAGAATGCCCCTTACCGCTGCGGCGATTAGTGAGAGGGACCAGCGCCGTGTCTGTGGGGCAAGTCACAGCCCTGGCTGCTCCGAGAGGAAGGGGGCGGCAGCCAAGGACGGGGGGGCAGTGTCGTCGGCCCGCTCCCCGCTCCCCGGGGTCCCATCCAGGGAGAGGCGCTGTTAATAAGCTCCCAGATGGGCTGGCGGCCTGCGTGAGAGCCGCCGGTGCCAGGCCTCTCCCCTGCGGCGGCCTCCCCTCTCCCCAGGAAAACGGGCTCGCTGTGTTCTGCCGCTGCTCTCCCTGGTGAGTCTGCCTCGAACCGCGGGTTTTTGCCATAATTCAGATACAAGTTACACAACCCCGCAGAGGATTTAGCCAACCAGTGAAACCCCCAAATTCCATTTCAAATATTTTTTATTTATTTGCTCTCGGAAAGGAGGCCCTAATTGGCCATTAAGAAGCGTGGTGGCATCCGGTCGATGGGTCCCTTGGATTTATCTGGCTGGCTCCCGAGTCAAAGGGAAAGAGAGGCTTTCACTCAGCCTCACAGCCACTTAGCTCGCGGCTCCATTTCTTCCCACACCTGGAGAAACTAACGTATTTATTAAGGCGTTTTGGTCCTTTGGAGACAGATCAATAAGAAGCCCGTGTCAGTGTCGTGTGACAAAATGAGTCAATGAACAGCAGCGTGTGTCGGCATCATACAGACTGACCCGCAAGTGGGACCGTGTGTGTTTGTGTTGTCACAGAGGAAGATGACCTGGGAAAGAGAATCCGAGGTCTGGCATCTCCATTATTAAACGGTTACTCTAAATCTCAGTCTTCAAGGGGTGTGTGTGTAGGTGGGTGTGTGCCGGCTTGTGTGTATTTGTCTGGGGGCAAATCTCTATATGTTTTTAAGACCAGGAATGGTAGATGAATTTGAGTGTGGACTGTGGAGCTAGAACTAAGGACGCGATGCGTTTCTGTTTAGCTTCGCCGCGGCGGTGCGGGCCACGGTCCTCCACCCCAGACAACGCGTACGCACAGGGGCGCGCTGCTCCCCGGCAGAACTTTATCGAGCTGGAAATGACAAGGGGCCGGTGCGTTGGTCTAGAGAAAGGGAACCTAGCAAAGCCCCATGTCCGTCCGCCTCCAGAAAAACGATCCGTTTCCTATCTCATTATCAGAGGCGTGTGCGTTCGCTGGCAAGCTCCTCTGACCTTGTGTTTTGGGGGTACTTCAGCTTCCAGGAACTCACTCAGGAAGCGTCTCGTGTGCTACGCTTCTCATAATTAGAGACCCTTCTGGGCAGATGCTTCCTTCTCACTTCAACAAGAGTTCTCCTTTGCAAGGAAAGGTTAACGTGGAAATAATACGGATTGTACTTTCCAACGCAACAGCCGACATCTTCATACCGAAAACAGTCACCTGCTCTGAAAGCTGGGCACTGCTGACTTTTTTTTTTTTTTTTTTTTACTTTTTAAAAAATTAAAATATTTGAGTAAAATTTAATTGTGCTGAAACGGAGATTAGCATCATGATTTAATATAACTGGAGAAAGTTCTTTCATTTTGACTAAGGAACTCTGAAATTCAATAAGTGACAGAGTTAATTAGATAACAAGAAGTGTCTGTTTTGTTAATGTTGCAACCCGATCGAGATCTGATGGTCACACTAACAAGACGGCATTTTTTTTTTTTTTTTTTTTTTTTTTGAGACAGAGTCTCACTTTGTTGCCTGGGCTAGAGTGAGTGCCGTGGCGTCAGCCTAGCTCACAGCAACCTCCAACTCCTGGGCTCAAGCGATCCTCCTGCCTCAGCCTCCCGAGTAGCTGGGACTACAGGCATGTGCCACCATGCCCGGCTAATTTTTTCTATATATTTTTAGTTGGCCAATTAATTTCTTTTTCTATTTTTAGTAGAGACGGGGTCTCGCTCTTGCTCAGGATGGTTTCGAACTCCTGACCTCGAGTGATCCGCCCGCCTCGGCCTCCCAGAGTGCTAGGATTACAGGCGTGAGCCACCGCGCCTGGCCATATTTTTGAACTTCCAAAAAGCGCACCGCCCCCGGTCCCGACTCGGGGAGAAACCGACGCAGACCAGGCGTTGCTGTGGAGAGTCAGTCTCTGGTTTGTTGTCTAATGACAGATTATTATTCATGCCTCAAAGCCAAAATTGCTAACCTCTCAAGTCCTGTGCGTGAAAAGGAATGACTGTCTAAAGCCAGTGGCAAAATAGGATTTGGGTGATAGCGTCCGTGGTTGTCTAATTGCGACCTGTCCCCTTCCTGATTTAATTCGCCCACCCCCAGGGACCAGGAGCAGAGCCCAGCAGGGTGTGGGGGCTTCTCTACAGGTGCCAGACAGACAAGCGGCACCCGGTCTCGGACTCCCCCTGGGGAAAGGCAGCTGCTGAGCAGGTCGGTGTTTGCTTTTAGTTAGGAGCTCAGGGGAAGACAGGACAAGGCGGGGAGAACCAGACGGGGGGGGGGAGATTAATTGATTTGAAACTCAGCCCCTTCCCTTTCTAGTTGGAAAAACCACATTCTGCCCTTCCACCTCATCTGTAGATTTGGGTTGACTCTGGGCAGTAACAGGCAATGACGACTCTACTTGGCAGTCACAAAAGGTTTTTACATATAGCATCCCATTTGATGACCACAGACACTTCATCCAAACAGTATTATGGTGCCTAAATTGCAAAGGAAGAAAGGCAGGCCCAGGGATTATAAAGACAATCTCAGAAAACCTAACTTGGCTGGGTCCACAGTCACTGGGTTCATTGTAATCACCACTGGTTTTGGCCAAGGGCCCCCGGCCCCCCGTGCACTGATTACGATGACTTGGGAGAACAATGTCCCTGGCTGGTTTGCTTCCAGGCAGTCGCTTCGGTGGTGTCAGTCGCTCACCGGCATCCTGGTCAGCACTCTGTGCCTATCTTTTTCTTTCTTGTCACTGGGGCTTCGAACGTGACCGTCCCAGACCAAACTGGAGGTTTTAGCAGGCAGGCGGACGAGGGGGCTTCGTACCGCGCCGGCAGCTGTCCGTGCATGCCAGGGCAACGCTGGAGTTTTAACCTGGGAAGTCCTGGACCGAAGCCATTGGCAACAGCACGCCATCTCCTGACCGCGGAGAATATCCGTGGGCCAAAAACTGAATCCTCGTTGGCACAAAAGCCATAGAAATGCTCTCCAGTTCTGATGTTGCACAAAATCTGGTGAGTTGTATATTTTTTACAAAATAAAGCAACAGATATAAGAACAGATTTATTTAGAAACAAGCTCTTTCAAGCTCTTTCAAGAACAAGTCTCTAAAAAAAGCTGAAAGTTCTGCAAGCAAACCTGTAGAATTTGTCCTTTTACAGAAATTAAATGTCTCAGCAGAGCCTGAATGGGAGAGGCCAGGTCGCCACGTCCCTTGGCTTTTCCCAGTGGGGTTGGCCGGCAGGTGAAAAGCGAGGTGAGGCGGTGGGGGGAAGGGGGCGGAGGGTCTGGGATCCTGCCCCCCACCTGCTCCTCCAGCTCAAGAGTCCACGGTTCGGCTCTGTCAGACCAGCCCAGGACACACACTGCCTGTCACATCACCCCAAGAGCAGAGGTCACCGAGGATGGAGACCTCTGGGTTAGGAGACGCAGGTGTGGCGGAAGCAGGTGAGGCCTGGCTCCTGACACGCTCTCATGCGGGGGTGGCTTGTTCTTTTCCTGTCCCGTGCCCCATGGGTCAGGCACAGACCCTGCGCTGGTGGAGCTGCAAACACCTGGCTTCATCCCACATCAGGCATCCCTCTGCCCTCGGCTTCCTTTACCGTTTTGCTACAAAAGTAAGATTAAAACAATACAACTACCTAATGCCTATTTGATTTTTAACAACATGGCAACACCACTAGTGATGGTTTTATGCTGTGGGTCATTGTTAGGATCATGCACTCTGTACCCACTGCAGTGGATACTTGCAGGGACCCTCTGAAGGAGGAGGCAGGTGACCACAGGACCCAGTTTGCCTGGGGTCAGTTCCCACCTGTCGCCATGGCATAATCATACAAGACCCTTTCTACTCCTGAAAGTGTCCCAGTTTGGGTGACAACACTCATGGTCACCCTATTCTAGCCACATTGTACGAACCAGGAAGTGGAGGATCAGAGAGGTGGGTTGCCCTGGAGCGCGCAGGGCAAGAGTGCAGACTTGCCGTGCAGCCCGGAGGCTCCTGACGTCAGGACGGACACACGGAGCCGCATGCGGTGCTCCCTGCCCCTGGCCTGATGGTGTGTGACCTGGGTAGCCTGCAGGTGACCGTGGCCATCCCTACTGTCGCACGACAGGAAGGCCTCCTTGTGAACGTCTAGGGACAAGCCAGAGGGCCCTGGGAGTCCACATTGTAACATGAGCAACGACATGGGTGAGCAGTTGAGACAATCTGCAAAGCAGGCGCGGCGCCCACCTGTGTCCCCGACCCGAGGCGGGGCTGCGCCTGCCCGGGCTGCCAGCCAGTTGGGGAGCTGGGGGGTGCTCAAAGGCTGTTCCCATCTCACAAAAGCATAAGGTCCTGCTTATGAGAAAACCGAACGAGCTCTATTTTACGGTTTTGATCTCTTTAATTTTGAATTCTACACGGAGGAGTGAGGGGGCCTCAGATTCTTTCCCTCCGAGGTGAATCCGTCGGTCTCCATGGAACCCAGCGTGCGTCTCCGTGAGGACAGAGGCCAACAGAGTGGAACGTGTGTTCCACAGGACAGCCTGGCCGTGCGAGTCAGTTCCAGCCACTGGCTGAGGCTCTTCAGCCCGTCCAGAGTCTGCACGTGGCACGTGGCACATTCCACAGCGGAGCGAGCCATCGAACGGCTGGGCGCGGACACTCGGTAGCCCAGAGGGTGTGAGGGAGGCTCCCTCAGGGTGGGGCCTCCAGTGGGAGGGCTGTCCTCCAGGACAAAACACAAAATGATGGGGCCATCCGTGGCCATGGGCATCCGCGACTGGCCTTTGAGTCCACACTTTTGAGTCCCCATCTGGCCTTTTAACCCCAAGCCTTCTGGCTGCAAGGGTGGGCTTCCTGCTCCAGACTCCAGTTGCCCACTTGAAGACACCTCTGCCGAGCGTGTCAGGACCCGCTGCTTCTCGGCTAGGGGGGAGCTGCCCCGCAGCGACCGTGCCAACCTGCACAGAATTATGTGACTCTTGACTAAATTTTAGCTGGGAGAGATTGCCAACATTTTGAATTCTGTGCCTAAACCTAGACTTCAGTTGTTCAGCATTGCGTTCCTGCAACGTCCCATGGCCCGAATGCGCTGAGAACACCTGCCGTGAGAGGCGGAGCACCTGCTTTTAAGGTGTTCTTCTCCGGCAGCAGCGTCTCCAGGGAGCATGCTTGGGCCAGTCTGGGGACGGCGGGTCTGGGGACGGCCCCCAGAGCGCCGCGGTGGCGCTGGCGGACCCGTGTGGGACTCGTGTGTGCGGGTTTCCCACAAGGCCACGGACCCGCCGCTCTGCCTCAGCCCCCAGATGACGGACTCGGCTCCTTCCCGAGCTCCTGCCCCCGAGTCCAAGCTCGTGTCGGTTGGAAAACGGAACGCGTGGTGGTTCGTTTCTACACGTCAACTGTGCTGGGCCTCGGCACCCGGAGACGCGTTCAGATGTTTTCCTGGATGTTCCTGGAAGGGTGTTTGTGGCTGGGATCAACATTTAAATTGGCAGACTTTGAGCAAAACAGATGACGCTTCCTGATGGGCTGGGTGGGCCTCCGCCGATCAGTGGGCGCCTTAGTGGAACCAACCCCCATCTCCCGAGCGAGAAGGAATCCGCCGCAGACGGCCCCGGACCCGGGCGGCACATCTTCCCGGGGCGTCCAGCCTCCACAATGGCATGAGCCAATTCCTTAAAGTAAATTTCTGTCTCTCTCTCCCTGCACCGGCCCCCCCGCAAGGCAGAGTGAGGTGTGAAGGAAGGGGATTTCCACACCAGAGACTCAGAGAAGTCTTGCAAAACCGGTGACCTTTGACCTGAGTGTCGAGGGAGGGGGCGACGTGCTCGCCAGACTGGGGAGGGAGGTGTTGCTCAGCGGGGGCTGGAGACATCGGTGGTGGATCCGTGGGGTGAAGGGGGAGGGAACGGTGGAAGCTGACGAGTGAAAGTCAGCGGAAGCCAGACCCTGGACAGCCTTGCACGTAGGAGACGAAACCCCTCTGGTTCGCCCTGGACTTTTCTGCCGTTAGCCCCCCAAACCCACACTCAGAAAGCCCCTCGCGGTCTGCCTGGAACCGTCCGGGTTTGAAAGCAGAGGGTCCCACGGCCAGGCAGCCCCCGCCTCGGTGACCGGGGCGGTCGGCCACGTCCTGTCCCCTGGGCCACACGAGGCTTCCTTCAGAAACTGCCTCCCAGCCTCGACCTCAAGGGCAAAGGTTGGAGGGACAAGAAGCCACCTGTCCCCTGCATCTTTCTTTTGTCTCCGTAAACTTTCGTGGGGGCTTTTCTTTAAAGAATGTTGGGGTTAGACGCAGGTGTCCAGACAACAACTGGTGCACGGCTGTTCAGGGCAGCACGATTCGCAGTAGCCAAGCGGCGGAGGCGGCCCCAGTGTCCACCGACCGACTAGGGACACCGGGCGGCGCAGCCGCGCCACCGCACGGTGCTCAGGCAGGAAGAGGAGGGAGGTTCCGATAGGTGTGCGTGGTGGGTAACCTTGAGGCGTTGTGCTGTGCGCAGTGAGCCAGGGCGACAGGCCACCGTTGCATGATTCGACTGTAGGAAACGTCCAGAACAGGCGAGTCCGTAGGGACAGAGAAGAGACTAGCGGCTGCCTGCGGCTCCGGTGCGCAGAGGGTTAGGAGTGGCGGCTCGCGGGTGCAGGGTTTCCTTTTAGGGTGAGGAGAATGTTCTGGAACTGGACGGAGGTGATGATTGCATGATAACGGGAGTGTGCTCCGTGTCACTAATGGAAATCTTATATTGCGTGTATTTTACCACCATGAAAAATAACAACCAAAAAACTGAGTTTGGCCCAAGGTCCGGGGCAACTCTGGCTGTCCAAGGCCATTTTACATCCCTCTAGACTGGGTTGCTGAGTAATTTAATTTTTAATTTCATTATTTTTTTTTTACATTAAAAACCCATCTGTGAACCTCAGGCTTATTTTCCTTCGAAAATGACTAATTCCGTATTTTGTATGTGCACGATCAGTGCTGACAAGTCTTCATGTGCCACCAGGTGCCCGTGACTGTGACAATCGTTCCCTTAATATACTTTGCGCAAGAGCCCATAGGGTCACTCATCACGGGGCACACGCAGGAGGCTCTCGCTCTCACCGCGGCCGTCTGGCGTCCTGACCTCGCCGCGCCACGGGTGCGCCGGAGTGACTTCCGCGCACATCGTGGGGTTCTCTGCCCGTCTGACTGCCTGGTCTTAAAGAGGGTGGGAGGATTGTGTGGACAACCGGCGCATTCCTTTCAGGATATGTGGCCTGTCAGCTGCCGGTGGCTAAAATAATACAGATGCCTCACCCCATCTTGAATTTAATACCCACCCCGGACTCCCAGCAACATTATAATTTGGCAGTGCTCAGTGGTGCTTCTGCCTTTCCAGCCAAATGACATTTGTCACACTCAAGTAGGACCAATTATTAATAATTTTCATTTCATTAGAAGCACTACAATGAAATGTCAACAGCCCTGAAAGTGCATCGGAAGTGTACAAATTAATTTTGATTTTCTGAAGTGTAATTACTTTTGTAAGTACCAGACTGTGTAATCACTCTGGGCGTTATTACTTGTGCAATCAATTATACTTAAATGCACTTATCTGTTTTCAAACATGATTTTCAGAGGTCACCTGTTGGCGTTTTTCTGAGATCATAATAGGAAGCTGCCGTAATTCACGTTGAACGGGCAGCGGCCCAAAGGCGGGCGGGGAGGTGATGAAGTGAGTTGGAATACAGCGGCAGACGGTGGCTTAGCGGGAGACCGCGTGCTCGTTCCTGTGAATTTGGGATTCATTAGCTCTACTGTAGCTCTGGCTGGGGTACTACCCACGGTGACTAAAACGAGCTTTTGCAGTGGAGACCCAAAGGAGGTTCGTGTCTGCTTTAGAGCATGTGTGCGCAAAACGCGGGTTCTGACAGCCGACTTTCCAGCTTGCTAGCTGGGTACCGCCGAGTAAATCACTCCACACCCTGAGCGGGCGTTTATCATGTCAACCTGGGCTGATGCGGTGCTGGCTTCCACGCGGCCGTGGGTTCGTTTTCATCTCGGGTTATTTCCTCTTTACTCCAGAGCCTGGTGCAGAGTAGATGCTTAGTAAGTATTTAGTGAATGAGTAATTAAATAAGTGCTGTCATAAAAATTCAACGATAAAATGTAGAAGTGCTCACTCACTGTTAGCAAGTGTCATTGCTGTTATAAATCATCCTACTCAATCTAGTATTAATAATGATCACTTAAATCTCAGGAAAGTCTATTGACCCTCCTTATTTTGGCCAGGAAACAGAACCAAACTCAGTAAACCCATGGGAAGATTCTATATGTTGCTTATAATTAAATAAATGCAAAATAAAACATCAAATGAGTACGTTTATTGCCCACAGGATAGCAAAACAGAAAATCAATACATTCCGGAGGTGGGGAGGCGGTGGGGACGGGGGCAGTTCCCCTCACCGTTGGCAACAGTGTAAACTGGCTAAACCTTTCTCCGGAGCGACTTGGCCAAATATATGAAAATAAAAAGCGTACACAACTCTGTGCCCGAGGAGTTCTACTTTTGGTGTCTCTGTTACAGACATAACGATTAAGCAAAGATGCAGACACGAAGGATTGTTTTCAGTATTATTTATGGGCATAATAGCAAACACCATAAATGTCTATGAATAGAATGCAGCCAGACAGGTTATGGCGCACCCGTGGAACCAACCCTTTGTAGCCTCCAAGAGGATGAGTTTTTATGGATTGACATGTAAAATTTTCTAAGATATAGTCTTAAGTGACAAAAGCAAGTTGCAATCCAACATATATCACGTTTGTATAGAATTTTTTTCTTTACTAGACTAGATTGCGTAAAACCTAAGAAGAAGAAATCTGGAAAGTAAGTTATGGATCAAACATAAACTAAATTATGGAAAAACATAAGTGGGTACCTCTGGGGGATGGGATTGAATGCATATGGTTGTTACTCCCTATTTTACGTGTTTTAACTGTCGGCATTATATGTGGTCCTAATTATTTTGCCTTTGTGAGAAATTTAAAACAAGTGCATCAAATGTATTTAAAAATAGCTCTCAATGTGTGAGAATTTCTTGGTAAGTAACCAGTCAAATCGATAAATGAAGGATAATCAAATGCACGCGACTGCCCCCACGCTCATCTGGGCTGAGCTCCCAGGCTTGCTACTCAATCGGCTTTGGCCGGAATTGATCAGCAAGGGAACGGGCATAAACGGAAGCTCCCGGAAGGAGGTTGGTGGATTCACGTGATTTATAGGAAGTGCCTTTTCCTTAAACTTCAACATTCTCAGGAGCTTCCGATGGTATAACTTTTAACTCTGATAAACAGACTGACTTTCCAAAAATATGAACGAACTCACAAAATGATGTCCTTGTCCTCAAAATGATCTCTGTGGCTGGAAATTAAATGGCTTCCAAAAAGTTATTATACAAAACGTTGCAGGCCTGCCTCCGTGGAGATGACAAGAATGACCCCAGCTCTCCGGAAACAAGCACTGAAGCAGTGGTCTGTTTTACTTGGTAGAATCAACTCCATTTGACGCCCACGAGTGAGGTGCCCATCTCCCTTTTACCATGTTGACTTTTAAGGTTCACATTTTAAAACATCATATTAGTAAGTAAAATTACAATTATAAGAAAAATGATGAAATCATAAAATAAAAAACGTAAGCCCCATTTTTGAAAAATTAATCTACTGCTTTAAGTAAAATAAAACCTTGCATTGACCTGAGAACTTGGTTAATGAGCCATTTGCCAAATTGTTTAGTTTTTATGGCTTGCCAAGTGTGTAATTACTTTGCCTGGCACTTTTAAAAAATGTTATTACAAACTCTTCTTCCAAAGAAAATTATGCAACATGATTATTAACTCTAAAATTACACACACATTTATCTGCTAGTATTTGCTTTCACGCTTCAGCTGTCACTTAGACATCGGCCGCTTGAATTATGCACCTGCTCACAGTGATGTTTTCAATGTGTTTCCACTAATTTCCCATTATGTGGTAGAGAGCCAAACACTGGGAAAGATAAAATAACAAAAACTGGGCTTTAACGGAAAGTCGCTCCCATACAGTTGGAGACCCCGTCCCACTCATACGGAGGGACTTCTGAGTCCCGGCCCATCTCGGCGGTGCCGTCCACAGCCTGTGGTTACGTTTTCATCCACGTCGAATATCTCAGCCAGAACCAGCGCTGCAAACCCAGACGAGCAAGGGCCAGCTGGCCCGAGCCAGGCCGGGTTTTGTTCTTGTTTCTCTTGGATGTTGCCTCTGAAAAGAGGAAAAAGAATACCCCTTCCTATTTTTTAATAGACACAAGGAAGATGGGCAAGGGAAAAAGTTTCATGAAAATGAAAACCTTTATTTAAATGTGGTCTTGACTCAAATTTCACCTTCCAATTTCCTTCATCGCAGACACCTGCTGTCTGCTCAGCAGCGAGCTCCCAGGGCTGGGTCTTACGACGGCCCAGGTCCGACCTGCACAACTCTCAGGCCTTTGAAGACGTTCAGCAATTATTTCTGAATCGGCTGAGTGACCACGGTCTCTGTTCGCTTCAATTTGCCGGTGCATCGGGATGCGGAGGCTGTCACAGACGGAGCTGTGTCCCACCTTCCCAGATGAGTATGCCGAAGTCCTCAGAGCGCGCCCGCATCTGGACAGAGGGCCTCTACAGGGGTGACGAAGGTTAAAGGAGGTCATTCGAGTGAGCCCTGATCCAATGACTCGTGTCCTCATAAGCAGAGGAGATCAGGACAGAAACTCACACAGAGGGACGGCCGTGATGTGGGGAGCGGGCAGCCCTCTGCAAGCCCAGGAGAGAGAGCTCAGGAGAAGCCGACCCTGCTGACACCCCCATCTTGGACTCCCAGCCCCCAGAAAGGTGAGAAAACACATTTCTGCCATTTAAGGCACCCAGTCTGTGGTTCTGTGTCACGGCAGCCCCAGCAAACGAACACTTGGCTCTGTTTTGTAGAGAACTCTTTGTGAGCAACCGTGGAAGGAGTCAAGCTAATTCCATCGAACCGTCCTCCCACATTCCAAGACAGAGAGAAATGAATTCAGCTGCCCCAGCACGGTGGGGACCATCGCGCAGACGTGCCATCTCCCGGGATCCTGGAGATTCTGGCTCCTGGGGTGACCATGTCCAGGGAGAATGGGAAATGCAGAGCTGATGTATCAGTCACCACTTTCTTAGCTCAACTGGACAACTCAGATGGATCAAACCCCCCAAAATGTCAAACTTCCCAAGACGTCAGATTAAAGATCCCCCAAGAATTGCTGGAAATTTCCTAATGATTGTGCACTGGAGAATTCTGGGAATCCAGGCACAAATCTGTGCGCGTTGCCATGGGCCTCCCGAGACTGGAGAAGCAGCTGTCATCATCTTCCTCTCGTGACGTGTCCAGTGCCAGCCGTGGGGTTAGTTGCCCTCCTCCTGCAGAAACGCGGCAGTGCGTCAAATTCCACCCTCGCCCCGGCCGCGCACCGTGTCGCGTGGGGATCGGAAGTTGAACAGGAAGCTGTTTGCACAGAAACGGGTTTTATTGAGTCTTTAGTTGTTGAACTAGCATGTATATCTCTCAAATAAATTAAAATAAGAATAAAAATAGTGTTTACAATTCTTGAGGCACGGTGCTGAGTTACTTTCGCTTTCACTGACCCTACACTTCCTAAATCGATGGCTGCTTTGCTCCTGATTTAGCAATAGAGTCTCATGTTTATTTCTCTGGGGGGAGAAGACACAAATAGAGAAGCTTTGCAAACACAACCTTTTCTTCCCTGTGAGCAGTGAGAGTTTATCGATACAGACCCACCGTGACCAGGCCCTCGAGTGTTTTCTAAGATACTCTTTTGTTTTTTTGCTGCACACCTCCTCAGATAATCCAAGAGAAATCACATGCAAACATGCAGGGTGCATTCTTAGAAAACATTTTTAGGTCCCATTTGAAGGAAAGAGGGAGACATATTTTCACTTTTACACCTTCTGTTCCCAAGTGAAAACATTGACTCGAAAGCCAGGCTTGCAAACAGCTTTCCACTTCAACAATTAAACTGCACTGAAATCCTTCCAGCAATGCGGCAGCCCGTATCCAACACAGAAATCAGGTGTTTGTAACCACGTAGGGTCTACGGAAATACAGCAAATAAAATCAAAGGAGTGTATTACTTTTCATACTTAAGATGGTATGGTAAAGAAGAACATCAACAATTTCTATGAGAATAGTCACTTAGCACTTACAGAAATACCAAATTAAACAAGGGGAGAAAAAGATGGTTCTGCTTATTATCTGTTGGGCAATGAAGGCAGATTGATACAAGACAAGGATACAGCCCGCTAGGGTTTGCTCCTAGGGGAATCCGCATTTCTCCAGGAAGAAGTTACCCTCCTAACCGCAGGCAAAGTTAACGTTGGCGACACTGGCTCTGGTGGAACATTCAGGCAGAGACCCGCACGGCCTTCTCCCTGGAGGGCTGACGGCGACTACCCACCGTAAACCAGCGGCGTGCATTTCGCTTTGCCAAATGTATTATTTTCTCCGAGAGATTAACTGGAGAAAAAAAGACAAAGTCAGGCACATATTAATTTCTGAATTCAAATAAAGTGGCGTGACACTGTACCTGGCACAACCTCGTTTCAATTTCCACTTGGCAAGACAGCGTTCTCTGAGACGTGTGCCTCCTTTACCGCGGCGCGGAAGCTCGCCGTGGAGCGAGATCATGCTGCTATCAGATGGAGCCTCGCTAATGTGATCCCCGCTCTGCAAATGGAAATGTCTTGCATTAGCACTTCAGAAAACTCATCAGCTTCTACTAATTCAATTCAGGAACAAAAAGATGTACCATTTCCTTTGGTCCATATTTACCTTAAAACCTACTGTCTAAATTAAAACAGTGCATAAGTTATATCGTTTGCTTGTAATTCTTGGCATTCTTGGAAAACTTTTTTTTCTTTTTTAATAGAGACAGTGTCTTGCTTTGTCACCCAGGCTGGAGAGCAGTGGCCTGATCTTAGCTCACTCACTGCAGCCTCCAACTCCCGGGCTCAAGGGATCCTCCTGCCTCAGCCTCCCAAGTAGCTGCTACTGTAGTGATACCATCATACCCTTCTCAGTTTTTAATTTTTTGTAGAGATAGGGTTTTGCTCTGTTGCCCAGGCTGGTCTTGAACTCCTGGCCTCAAGTGATGCTCCCACCTCGTCTTCCCAAAGTGCTAGGATTACAGGCATGAGCCACCGTGTCCTGCCCGGGAAAACCCTTTTAATCAGCATAATGTGCTTCAAATTACATGTGAAGCATAAATGGGGTTTAGGCTGCACAGGGGCATTTGCAATGGCTTTTTCTCAAAAGCCACATTTCCTGAAATTTTCCTGATCTCCTGAATTGTATTGCAATCACACAATTTTCACGTAAGGTGACAAATGTTTCTTTTAGTGAAGACCTTTTCCTTTAGGAGGCACAATTCTGGGGATTGAAAATCCAATGAGAGATTGAAGTCTCACAATCTCCAAAGTGCGTTTATACAGTATCACAAAGGAGTAAGAAAAACAAATACTCTTCAAGATGGTGTCTCAGTGCCAGGGCTGGAGAGACGAGCTTTAGCCTGAAGACAGAGGGAAAGGATGCGGGAGGGACGGACGGGCAGGGCGTGGGATGCGGAGTGTCCCCAGGTCCCAAGTGGGCATCAGAGGGGTCACCACTGCGCTGTCCCAGAGAAGGACCTGCTCGACCTCACCCTTCGTTGCTGATCCCACCGAGTGAGGGAGTGTGGACTATCCCGCCTCCAGTGGGGCTGTACTTTTGTCACTTAACTCTTTGCTGCTCACCCTTTCAAGGTATCTGTCACTGACACAGAGGCAGAGCTCACGCGGCGGGGTCGACAGCCCGCTCAAACCAGACGGAGACGTCTGCCGAGCTGCAGCTTTCCACATTTGCACACGAGGCATGTAATCTTGCCCACCCCGCTTGGCAGGAAATGGCTTTCCAGGTGACACTCACTTTGCACTTCGCAGTTCAACCAGTGCCCTTCAGTGCCTTTCGGGAGGAGACTCCTTTTTCAAAGACCGGCATCTTCCCTCTTCCTCTCCCCGAGACAGGGCCTGGCGCTGGGTGGACGGGGAGCTCGTGGCCGCGGGGAGAGGATGCTGCTGAGTGGCCTGTGGCTTCTGCGTCTTGGCGGATTGTGGAAGGGCCGTCTCTTGTGCTTGGCCGGGTCACTGTTCCGTCCCTGCCGGCCTCTGTGAGTGCTGACGGCACAGCCAAGGAATTCAGGGCCTGCTTCTCTCAGCTCGCTGAGATCCCAGACATCCTTCCCTGGATCCACTGCAGTTCGCACGGCCCCTTTGTGCCTGGCTTGCTCGTGCTCAGTCCTCGGCTGGGTGGTTCTCTTTGCGTCTCTCCTGGGACTGGCGGAAACCCTCCTCTCCCTCCCCTTGCACTCCAAGACTTAATGTGGACGCGGTCACCTCTACTGGGGCAAGGGACACTTGCAAAGTGGTGTTCTTGCAGAATGTCACATGGGAATTACATCCCTACACTGAGGCAGCCTGGTTTGGTGGTGAAGACCGTGGCTTCAGGTTTCTAACTGCCTGTGTTGGAATCTGGGCCACGTATGATCTCTGAGAACTTGGCCTAATTGCTTAAATTTCTAATGCCTCAGTTTCCTGCCCTGCAATATGAGAATGATGAAAATAGGCGACTTCTACCTCACGTGTTAATACTCTTGCAGCACTTAGAACGGCGAACACCGTGTTAAGCCTCAAACATTACTGGCCGTCAGTGTTATGATAATATAATGTTGAGTCTATTGCAGTGGATGGGATGGTACTTGGAAAAGTGCAGGTCTCACTGCTGAGCCAGTACGGTTCTAGAGACTTCTAAGATGTCGCACGACCACTAGCGAACCCACGCTATTTGCCGTGTGCCAGATACGGCGATAAGCAAATCATGATGCCTGGAGACTGGTCTGATTTAGACCAATTTTACAGCTAGGAAAAAAAATAGATCAGAGAAATTGTGTTACCCACCCAGGGTAGAGAAATCTATCAATTTTAATTTGTAGTTTGACTCATTATTTCAAATTCAGTTTGAAATAACGCACTCAATGCACAGTTATGGGTTCATATTAAATATACACATATATTCACATATGTATTCAAATTGGCATCCTGTATCGACTATACTGATGTATAGGATACAGACGGAAGCTTTTAAAATAAATGTGTTTCCAAATATAATAAATTCAACGTCATTGTAAAGGGACTGTGTTAACACCTGTGTTAGTTACTTCTGCTGTGTAGTCAACTTGGAGGGTTTGAACAGCAAGCATTTATCACCTCTCCTGGCTTGGGAGGTCAGGGACCCGGGAGCAGTTTGGTGAGTTGATACTGAGGACCTCGAGAAGTGACATTCCAGATGTCAGCCAAGCTGCCCTCACCTGACGGTCTCACTGGAGGATCCACTTGCAAGGTTCTTACTCTCCTGGGTAAGGACAGGAGGCCTCAGTTTCTCCCCATGGGCCCCTCCACAGGCTCCCTGGGCATTCCAGGGGGTGGCAGCTGGCTTGTCCCGGACAGTGACCTGAGAGACAGAGCAAAGAAGGGACAGCGGTCTGTGGTCTGGCCCCTGAAGCCGCACCGTCCCGTCAGGCGTGTTCTGCCCGTTGGAAGCGAGTCGGCAAGCCCGGCTCGGGCTGAAGGGGAGGAAAGTCAAGTTCTGCCTCTTGAAGAGGGAACTTGGATGAGCTTGTGGGTGTTTGAGAACCACTGTATCATGTCACACTCCGGACCCTGGCGGCCCCCGCTGCACCAAAGGGCGCCGTGGTTTGCAGGTCTGCTTCTCTGGGACGCTCCGGCCGTGGTCCAGGCAGTGTGCCCTGTCCGTGCGCGATGCTGCCAGGAGCCACCGCCAAAGGGGCACGGACCTGCAGGGTTGCTGCAACAGAGGCCCCTGGCTTTCCCGAGCGAGCCAGTGACCCAGAACATTCGTATTTTGAAATGGCTGAAAACATTAAAGGGTATAATTTATGGCGGGGCGTGCAATTACTATAGCAAAGCCAAATGATCGTTTGGCAGTAGAAGCCATCGTCTGTGGCTTTCAGCCCACCCAGGTAGACTCCATTCCTGCTCCCTAAGTGTCTCTCCAAAGGGCTTTCCCTAACTATCCAACACTGGTTTGGCTTTGTGGTCTTCATCCTCGGAATTACCTGCATTTGGGATATCGTCTCCTCTCTCCATCCTGCAGTCTCGGCCTACACAGCACCTCTCAGACCAACCTGTGCACAGAGAACCCACGGTCGGCTACGTTACGGCTGATGCTTCAGTTCTACGTTCCTTGACGGAACTTAGCACACTGTAGCTGTACGGTCGTGTGCGTGTTTGCGGGTCTGTCGTCTCTCCACCTCCCTAGATTAGAAGTGCCGTGAAGGCAGTTTTGTTCCAAACAGTCCGTTTTGGTTGGTTTTAGTTCCCATCGACGCGTGTGTGCACACACGCATGCACATGCACACGTGTGTAGGCGGGCGTCTCTGCAGAGTACAGATGGGAAAACGGGGCACGGGAGAAGTCGATGCAGACCTTGTTAGCTCCAATTACATTTCCCGGAACTTGTCGCTAAAAGATAACGAAATCCAGCATCTCTGTCAGCATTTAGAATTGTTAATTTATGGGCAAGCAATTTAGATGAATTTTAGATGAGAAATTGAATTTTCAGCAGCACAGCAGGAGAATCATCGCGCGATGCAGCGGAGAGTCGTCGTCAGTGATTAGTGTCCCTGCGTCTGATGCGGTTTCGTGCCGCACGGGGGGACGTCGCCAGTTCCACGGACGAGACTGGTAACGCAGTGAAACAAGGCCGCGTGTAAAAGGGTCTCACGGATGGCGTTGGGGCAGACCCAAGACGCTTCTTCAGCTATGACAAAAGAGAGGCGTGCTCCGGCCAAGCCTGGACGCCACGGTCAGACACGTCCATCCGGAAACTCAATGTCCCGTCACGGGCAGGAGACCACGGACGTGGCACATCCTATACCCGGGCTGAGCTGCACGTCTGTGGACAAATGGGCGTTTGGGTCATCTCCCCAACCTTCTCATAGTCCAGTTGAAAATAGGAGTTTTAACCTAGCAACATGAAAATAACTGACTATGTATTGAAACCATGTATCACTGGCATTTTGCTGAGCAACCGACTGGCAGACTGCGGTTTTCAGCATGCAGCTACCCGCCAGCTGGGTGTGGCCCTGGCGACTCAGCAAGGACGTCATCTCTACGACTGTGGGGTTTTCTCTGGAAATGCACCGTGGCCAGCGCTTGTGTGCTATCCAAGAACTAAGCAACGCGACCTGTTCCGTATACCTGAGTGCCTCATACATCACGTGACGCAGTGTGTGGGCACGTGGCTCTTCATGTAGCACCCCCGGCTTTCAGAGCCTGTGTTAATCTCCCTGTAGGATACAGGGACTTTGGGCAAGACACGAGCCTTTGCTCTCAGAGAACGACCGTGGGAAAACCATTCCACAGGGAGGACACAGTGGGATCCTTCGGAATGGCTTATTGACCAGGAGCGTGGGCATCGATGACTCATTGACAGTTGGGTGCGTGATTGTAACTAAGCTCTGCTCAGCGCTGCTGGAGGCATTTGGATCGTCTGTTAGAAAATAGGCCCTCATGGCTTCTGCAGTGCTTCGTAACCATCCATAAATGGCCATAAAATTACCCAGTTGTATAAGTACAGCAAACTCGGTGACTTTAAAAAAGTCACATACCACAGAAATTTACTGGGACAATTGACAGCATCTCTGTCTTATTCAATTCTGATATTTACTGTGGTCTGTGACCAGGATGTAAATAATTATAATTCCTATGGATTTATGTGCCTCGGTAAAATACAAAATGTAGTTTAAATATCCCAAATCTGTGATTGCTTTTAGAATATAAATATTCTCTCTGCGATGAAATAGGTGTGAATCATCAGGTTTTAGTGAAAAATAATACACAGTCCTCATGCAGCCTCCGAAGGTGACGGATGACTTCTTATCACCATTTCTGCCGGGAGTTATCAGGCATCCGATGATTCATCTGTTATGTTTCAGGGTCTGTTTGACTAACGGGGGTAGAAACATGTAAACCTGACAGCAAAGGTTTTATATCAAATGTCCCTCACACACTTAAGACGATTTTATTTAAGAACCAAACATGAAACAGAATGTGGGAGCTCACGTCATTATTGTGCACATTTTTGCATTTACACAGCTCCCGTAAAACCTCTCCTCTTCCTTTGGCGTGCACGTAATTAAGTCTGCCGTCTTGCCGGCCTGCAGTGTTTGACATGCTCAACTGAAAGCAAATAACAAAAATGCCAAACGACATTTCCACTTTCCTATTTAAAAGATTTATTATGCAGCCCTATCTGTGTGTGGCATTTCTTCACTCTCTTATAAATATTTCACCGATTTTGAGAGCTTCAGATCTAAAATACTGATTAACTAAATTAACAACCCAAATAATTGAAGAACAGTGCACTTAAATGCCTGGTTATTTAACTTTTATTTTTGACAGTCATTAGGCTTCAAGTCCCTAAAACGAAGCACTGTGTGCAAATCTATCTCCACGGGGGATACACAGCCGCGTTGCTTCTCAAGAGTGGCCCAAACTTGGTTGCCCTAAAAGTATCTGAAAAAATAAATTATTGAGAGCTCACCACTCCATCTGAATAGCAAAAACATTCTGCAAGCTGCCTTTCTCCTTTTCCCCCCTTCGTTTCCAAGATCACTAGCTACGCCCCCCGCTGGGAACACTCTTCCCGCATGTAACCACGGACTTGCTCCCAGCCCTTCTCCAGATTTTTGCACAAATTGTCACCCTCTTGGTGTGCGCTACGGAGACCACACTATTCGAAATGGTGACGACCTCTCCCTGCCCCCTCCCCCTCCCAGACCCACTGCTTTCTCTCGCCCCGCTGTGTCTTTTCCTGGCCCCTCACTTTCTGACACGGGGCATAATGAGTTTCCTTCCAGTATGTCACTGTTTACAGGTCATCCGCCCCTCCAGGCAGGTGAGCTCCGTGAGGGCTTGTGCTTTGCCCTTCGCCGAGCCTCAACCACCAGGAGGGTGCTGGTCACCCAGCAGGCGTTCGGTTAATACCTTTACAGTGATCCAAGCACCCCGGGAATTTTCTAGAATATCCAACTTTATTGAGGTTCCATTCTTTGGACTGTTTGAGTGTCTTACAGACATTTTTGCAACGAGAACTTGAGCATTTGGTTAGGAATAATCCACTTCTGCGTCCTCCACCCCTCAGCCACCTCAAAAATGTCGCTACTAACCTTTTGGTCACCATGCTCCTATCCAACACCGAAAGCTATTTAGTTACGCTAACACGCTGCATGCGAATCAAATCAATTTTTATATTTTAGGTCATGAAGCAGAATTCTGGGACTATACTCGGACCTTTTGCAAAAGGGGACATTTTTTCCCTCTTGTTATTGTAGGCAGATCTGGAACTAAAACTAATCATTTTCAAATTGTTCTCATGGCGCTGAAAATGCGATGTTCCCTTCCACAGCTGCCGCTCAGGCCTGTGTCCAGCGGAAAACACCTCCCTGTCCTCTTTCCACAGTCTGACCCACAGTCCACCCTCCTGAAATGTATGAATTAACCCTCAGACACATGCGTAACATAAAGCCAGGATAAATTCCATATAAAATGACTACCTTTAGAAATATTTAAATATGTTATTATGGAATATTCCACGTTAAGAGATTTTTCCATTTATAGATAAATGGGTCCATTTGAGGAACCTAAAGTTATGGCTTTGTTTTCCCACAAAACTCTCTTTAATCCTGTTGCTACCCAGCTGACCTGTAAAGATAGTATCCTAAATCTACCTAAAACGTCTTCCATTTCTGTTTAATTCTGATCCCTTTTTCTGCAACCCAGCACTTGCAGTCTCCAGGGGGAGATAAAAGTCAATTAGTTTTTTAAATGGCCAAGCAGGCCAGAGGTGACCTGTCGGTGCTGCTCCACCGGCCGCCTTTCCTGGAGCCCCCTCGGGTGCACCGGGACCTGGGCTGGCGGATCCTGGCGTCTGGGCTCGGTGGTGACATGCAGCCCACCCACGGAGCACGAGTCCGATCTGCCTTCACCGCCCCTCCTTCCAGCTGCCTCTGAGCGGCTTCTGGTCTTGCTGGCCTGACACTCTGGCCACGCTGTCTCCCTCGTCATCTCTGACACATTGTTGGGCATTCTTGTGACTCATAAGTGGTGCTAGTTTTGTGTCACCCACTGCTATCAGCACTCTACAAGATGAGCTCATCGAAGACCCCGTAAAACAACCCTCTGAGGTCAGTGCTGTGGGGAAGCCCACCATACAAAGACGTGAACGGAGGCGAGACAGGGCGAGCGGCTGGCCAGCCTCCCCAGCAGGTCGCGGGGCCGGAGTCGAAGCCACACAGATGTTGGTCGTTTTCCCGAACCTCTTGGGGGCCGCTTTGGGAGTACGATGCAGAAAGACCTTGAGACTCCTTCTTTGGACAGTTGCTCCAGGCCAAATGTGGCCCAACGAGGGCCTGAATGCTGGAGGATGACAGCAAACCCAGAGAGACAGCCACTGGGAGGGGTTTGCAGCGTGGCTGTTTACGTGGGGCAGGCGGCAGGGCAGGGAGGCTCGCGGGCGATTCGCAAGCACTTCCCGTTTGCTCTCTCGTTTAATTCTGCCAGCCCTCTCGGCAAGGAGTTGCATCATTGCTGTTCCCTCTTACCTACACCAAATAGAAACTGGAACAAAGCTATAAAGAAGTTACACTCGGTTATAAGGCTAGCACAGGGTTCTCAGTCCTGGCATCAGTGACGGTTGAGGACAGATCGTTCTTTGTGCCGTGGGCTGTCCTGTACGGCATCCCGGGCCTCCACCCAGTCTGCAGGTGACAGTAGCATCCCTAGTTGTGAGAAACAAATCTCCAGACATTGACAAATGTCCTCTGGGGGCAGGATTGTCCCCAGGTGAGAGCCCTCGGGGTGCCCTACCTCCACGGCGTGGGCTCCCGGCCGTGGTGCCACCCACGTCACCCTGGGGATGACCCTGTGACTCCGGCCTTAGTGACAGAGGCTTGAACCACCTCGCGGCCCTCTCTGTCTTTGTTCAAGAAGCTCACGGCCTTGTAGGGGAGACGGGTGAACAGCAAGTTAGCCGTGACTGTCTTCTCCCTTGTTTCGATTCCTGGCCTCGCCCACCTGCATCTCCCGGGACCACTGAGCTGAGAATGTTCAAGGTGCCGCTTCTGCAGAGCCTCTCTGTCCTGGAGAACCAGGCACGCCGTTTCTTCCCTTTGCCTCTGGCTGGCATGTCGTAACTGTATGTGCTCCTGGGACACAGAGTGTGCTTTGAGGTGTACACAGGATGCACAATGTTTCCAGGGGCCGTTACCTCCGGCCTTCACAAATACAGCCCTCCACGCCCACCCACCTCCGGGCAGCCCCTTTCTTTCCCGGGCAGGGAGGCCGTCTGCAAGCCCCGGGCCTGTCTCACTTCTCAGAGACGCCCATGAGTCTCCTACAGCGGGGCCGCCTGCTGGCTCTCTGGCGGATGGGAGGCATTCTGACACCAACTACATATTCAGAAGATGAAACGAAATACGTGAGGATTGAGTACTTCTGTGAGACAGAAATTACAATTATAATATATTTTTTAACAGAAGTGAACAGGTGGTGTTTTAAATCCATCCAAGATTAACCCACATTCAACACTCGAAGCACCCAGGCTACTGTAATAAACATTGTCTGATTAGGTATTCTCGGGATTTCATTTTATGTTGGGTTTTCAAATTGGAATTTGGATCCAACTGAAGTTATCTGCACAGTGCAGTTTTTGTGTATAACAAAGTAGGGATTCAACACACTAAGTATTTTTGAGTAACTTCACTTTGAGGCCTCTGTGTAGCGGCTCTCCGGAAAGGCAGGTAGCCAGGACAGTGAGCTCCAAGAGCTTAGAGTAGGTTTCCTGCCTTTTGGAGTCCCAGTCGTATCCAAGGACACTGCCGGCGGCTCAGGGTAGCGGTGGGATTTGTGACGCTGCGTCTTCCTCGAACCCAGCCTGTTCTCCGTGTTTGGTGACGTTATCGGAGCTTTCACTCTCACACTGTTGGATTCTTTCAGTTTTGATTTTATGTACAAAAGGCCATCAACATCCCTAAAGTCGAGGGGTCAGACCCTCCTCGTGTTTTGCTTCACGGTAAAGCCACATGGTGGCACGTGGGCCCCCAGACGAGAACAGCAATAGAAGGGACTCCCTTCGGCAGAGGCGGCAGGATGATTCGAGGTTTCACTGGTTCCTGCCATCTTAGGAGACTCCACCAGCTACAGCTCAGGCTGCACCATGCAACCATTTGAGACCCACCCCCCACGAGAGGAATACTTCTTCAAAGCCTTTCTGTGGCATCATTTTGACAACTCCTTCCCTTCCATCTTCCTAACAGCGCAGTTCCTACCGCAAGCAACACGGGACGAAATAGGAGAGGGAGATGCTTGAGACCGAGTCCCCGGTCTGATCCAGTGTCTGCCCCACTCGGCCACCCTGCTCTCAAAATGTCCAGACTTGGACTCTCAGAGTTCACTCCGGACCTTGGATGTTCAGTTCCTCCCAGAATTTCTACAGAGGCCTGGGGGCTGGCATCCTCACGGTCAATCCGACTCAGGACCGTGACTTCCTTGGCACACAGACCATCTCGCAGTCCTGCACACGGGCTTGTCTAAACCTCCGCACTGATCCAGAGGCCAAAACCAGCTCCGCCCCCCGAGGGAATTATCAATACTTGAGGCACTTTGTATATACGGCAGATTCTCACCGTATTCAGAGGACCGAGAAAGGAATCCAGTTGGAGGAATTCACACTCCTGCTCTGCCCCCAAATTCAGATCGAGGCTTCCCCCCCACCCCCCCGAGAGCTCAGAGCCGAAAGGTAGTGCTCTTGCCGCATGACAGGGACGCAACTCAGAGGCCTGTGGAAGCCGTCATCCCTTCGTTTGGGGCAGAAGTCTTTTGTTCTGTGCTTTCCTGGCCCTCGGGGCCCACCATGTCCTTGCAGGAGCATCAGAGCTGTTTCAGATGGCGAAGGAGCTGTTCAGAGAATGGCCTTGCCGGACTCAGCACCAAGGACAGCGCTCACGACCTCCCCGGTGTTTGGCATCAGGAACAAAGCACGTTTGGACATTGTGTTCAGTTTGCACTCAAAGGAAGAAACGGCAGAGGCAAATGTGCTCTAAGGCCAAAGGTAACTGTGTTTGTTTCAACTATAAGGAATTTCAGGGTATTTAAGAACTATAATGGTCTCTAATCTGATGAACAAAAGCAGAAGAATGTTTTTACTCTCAGCTGCCCCCTTGGGCCAGGCGCCGGCACCTTCCCTCCCACCCCACCGGGGACATTCCCACACCCCCGACCCACAGGCTGGCAAAGCCCCAACGCCACTGACTGACTCGTCTCAAATGGCACAGCCTTTCCCAGAGTGGAACCTCTGGATTGGTGTCTGTGGGTTATTTTTAAAAATATGAACAAACACATTTGGTAAATTATGTGTGAAGTGAAATCCATTTTTTCTGTAGCAGGATAGCTCAGAGTCTTTAGCATAACAATTGCATCTGGATTCCTCGAGGAAAGAACAGAATATGCAGCATTTCTCATACATTTTTTAACACAAAAGCTTTGTGGGGGGTGCACCACTCAAGACTAGAGTCACAAGGACGCCCGGGTGAAAATGCCTGGGCTCCGAAAGAAGCACCTGCTCTTGGAGGCAGGAGTGAGCCTCCTCCCCAAGAGAGCAGAGGGCTTGGTTCGCCCACGTCGGTCCTGCTACCTACCCTACAGGTCACCAGGTCACACGCACAGACGCAGGGTGTGTGTGACGGGCCCGGGGTGCCCTGACCTGCCCCACCTGCTCGTTTCCGCCGCGCTGCAGGTCCTTGCTCCTGCGCCTCTCGTTCATCTGTCCCTTCGGACTCCGCCGCAGCGCTCCCTCCCTCTCGCTTCCGGTCCCCAGCGACTTCTGGAGGCTGCAGCCCTGATTCCCCAGGAATCTTTGCCTCTGCTCCAGCCAGCACATCTCTGTGGCGTGGGGTGGGGACGTCCCTGCCACCGTGAGAACAGACGTTCTCAACAAGTGGGGCAACTCAACCTGCTCCTGGCTTCTTACAAGTGAAGGCTCAGCAGTAAGAAGACGTTCTGTGGGTGGAAGAACCTCAGCGTGGCTAGGGCCCCTGCGGTCCCTTCTTAGTGGTTGAGAGCGTGGATTTGGTGCCTGATGGTCTGTGTTCACAGGAGTTCAGCTCTGCTTCTTACCGTCCTTGGAGTCTTGGGTAAGTCACTGAACCTCTCCGGGCTTCAACACCTCTTCTGGAAATCAGTGATGATGATAGTAACAATTCGTTACTGCTTATGTATTGCTGTGAGTTTTCATGAGATAATGCGTGCAACATCCTTAATCTCAGTGTCTGGTGCTTAGGAAGTGGGGAATATAGTAATGTATTCTCTGACACTGTTATTGTTACAAATGTTACCATCGTTGCTCTTGCTATTATCGCCCAGTTGACTCCAGCTGCACAGTCCGGAGAGAGAGAACCCTCCAGAAACTGCCACACCCCTCTCAGCCCGCCCTCCCTGGCCAGGCAGCGGCAAGAATGTGCTCCTTCCCCGAAACCAGAGTCTGCTTTCTCCCCGGGAGGCTCGTGCGTGGAGCTGCGCCTCTCCCGATTAAACGCTGTCGCTGGCGTTGAAGCACAGGGATTTATTTAGTCGTCGTATTTGCTGGGTTGCTGTGCTGAAAAATGATGGTTGCAATTAACATACCAGCACTTGAATCACTTCTGGAGTTCCAGCCGCACACGCTGCCCAGCTACTGGTCACTGCTTCCCGATGACAGTCAGGGGAGATGTGACGCGCCTGCCGTTCTCCACCGCTGCCCCCGTCCTCCCCGCCGTCCCCTGTGAAGGCAGCGGGCACCATGGGGCGGGGAGGGTGCAGCAGGGAGCAGTCTGGGGGCTGCAGGGGATGACTCGGTCTTTTGGATGACAACGTTCTCACCCAGATTATAGGACTGTAATGGGGGCAGGACTGTGATTTCGTGAGACTTTCTGTCTTGAGCGCAGAATTGAGTCTTTTATTACTGAGGAGCAGTTTCAAGGTATCTAAATCATAGACTTGGCTCGAGTCTGTCTCTCTGTCTTCCCAAGCTCTAAACCAAGTCTGCGGGTTGGCCAGGCAGTGCTGTCTCCGTGGGCATGGGGCCCAGCCAGCAACGCAGGAGCCCGTGGGACGGAAGCAGCCACCCTGGGTCAGAATGGCGTGTGGCCGGGGCTCCCTGAGCCAGGCTGTGCTTCTACTCGCGTCTCAGAGTGTGCGTCCCCACATTTGATGGCAATTAGGAAAGAAAACGTGTTTGAATTCCCGTTCTCACGTTTAAATCCCTCGAGTCCTCCAGTCCCCGCGAGAGCCACACACATCCGGTGCAAACTTCCCTTCCATCTCGCCGCAACCCAGGCGCATGCTCCTCTTTGATCATCGACCGCTTCAGCTTGTGCAGAGAATCGTGGGCTGTGCAGCGCCATCGTTCGTTCCGGCCTCAGACTCGACCCGGGGCTCAGCCACGCGCTGAATTATACACCTACACGTGTCCACCTCTGGATTCTGTGGTAGGTCGTGGCTTATTTTCAGTCCGTAGGGTCCATAGTTTTCAACCCGTTCAGGGATCGTCATCCTCATCAAAGTCCTAAAAGACACAGTCCCGGATGCCATGATCCCAAATGTTGAAATCCCCCAAAATTAAAATCTCTGAGAGTCAAAATTCCTAAAGCCTAAAATCCCCCAGATCACAATCCCTAGAGATGAAAATCCCAGATGCTGAACTCCTGACAGCCAAATTCTGGGGAAGGGGACCGTGCGGGTCGGTCGTGCACAGCGGGGGAGTCGTGTCGCGTTACGCGGAACTGTCACCTGGTTGTTGTCTTTATTTGCAAATTGAATGTGGTTTGGGGAGATGGGCATGGGCGCCAGACTGGCACGGGGTGGGCTTGTGGGCTCAAAGTTAGGCACCAACTTGACTGGATTAAGGCATAGCTAGGAACTTGGTAAAGCGTTCATTACCTGAGCGTCTCTGTGAGGGTGTCGCCAAAGATTAGTGTGTCTGTCTGAGGGACTCGGGGAGGAAGAACCCCCCTCAGTGTTGGGGGCACCATCCAACCGGCTGGGGGCCCAGCGGGAACAAATGCAGAAGGAGTCCTGGTCTCTCTCTGAGATCTGGGCCGACTCTCCTTCCACCGCGCTGGACACCACAACTCCAGGCTCACCGGCCTGTGGACCCTGGGACTTAGACCAGAGGCCCTCAGGGCTCTGAGTCCTTTGGCCTTGGACTGAGACTTGCACCAGTTACTTCCCTGATTCTGAGACCTTTAGATTTGGACTGAGCCACAGAGCTACCAGCATCCGGGGCTTTCCAGCTTGCAGACACTGTGTCAGGGGACTTCTCAGCCACCGTAAGCGGGTGAGCCAATTTCCCTAACAAATTCCCTCTCGTATACCTACCTACATATCCTCTTGGTCCTGTCTCTCCGGGAACCCTAAGTCATACAGATTTGGAACGGGGGACGCCAGATGTTCCTTCTTACTGTGCTGCCTACGACACCGTGAAAGATATCTGTGGAATTACTTCCTTGCAAACAGACCGTGGTAAGTTAAGTGTACGATGAGGCCACTTAACAGTGAAGGACAACAGTTTTAAAAGCCGATTATCATCGGTGCCGTGAAAGCAGAAAACCTCCTGACTGCACCAGCCGACAGCCAGACTTCCGAGTCAGCGGTGCACGCTTTGCGAAGTTCCGACCACACCCACTCTTTACACGCAGGGGCAGCCAGTGTCCCCAAGAGCGTGGAAGTGAAGACACGGGTGAAATCACAAGAAACGTGCCCTGCCGGATTATTTAGTTGTCTGTGGCCTCTGCCCCTTCTCTCCAGCACCAGGTCTCCGTGCTGGGCATTGTGTCTTCGTGTTATTTTCGACACTGGGGGTATAAATCGTGTGACGGCTGTTAGAGAGCTCGGATTCATTTTGTGTATTACTTTGCAAATTTGACACCACAAAAGGGCGTCGTCGCAACGCTGACTTTGTGTGTGAGCATCGTGGGTGTGTGCGAACGCGACGCTTTCTCAGTACACGAGGAGATCCCCTTTCTGGAAATGTTTTCTCAAGATCCCAGCTCCTTGGGAGACTGCGCTTGCCGTGGGGACCCACTCCGGGTGTTGATCAACTTCCTCACAAGACTCGGTTGCTTGTCGTGGCATTTCAGACGACTGCGGTTATTGATAGGAAGCTGGGCGCACACGATTGCCAGCCGCAGTGGCATGCGTTTGTACATGCGTTTTGTGACCTGTTTCTTTCCAGATACAGTTTACCTGCTCACGACTGCTGTACCTGTGTGAATGTCGCCAGCGTGCCCGAATGTTTATGCTTACAGCTATGTGTGTCCTTATTGCCCATTTTATCATGTAACGTGGTCTCAGGGGTCCTCAAATAACTCTCCTTTTTAAAAATGTAAATAAGTGTCCTTTAACGAGTTTTTAATTTATTTTTTCCAGAATTATAATTTTGGGATTTTGATCTTTAGGGATTGTGATTTTCAGGATTTTAGACTTTAGGGATTTCGATCTTTCAGGATTTCAACAGTTAGGATTATGGTGTTTAGGGTTGTTGCTTTTGGGATTGGGACCCAAACCTGTTAAGCTCGTACATAACGTTTTCATGTGTCTGTCACTTTACGGCTCTCACTGCTATGATGAGCAGAACATCTGACGAATTTGGGCAGTATCTTTACCAACTCTAACTAATGAATCAAACATCCTGGCATAACTTTTAAACTACATCTATATTGTCCTGTGTGTTTCGACTGTCCGTACACATTGTTGTGTTCTATCAGAAGACACGTGATACTGGGCTTCACAATCCCTGGTACTGAAAACTCCAAGGGGTCTGGAATTCTATCTGTTTCTGCTCCTTCCTTACTGAATCCCTGGACTTGCCACAGTGGTTGGTCCATAATGGGAGACCGATATATTGATCAAATATAATTTTAATGAATAACTAGGTGAATAGATGTACTAAGATAAGCACTTTGAAACAGACTGTTTGGTCTTAGCTGTTTACGTGCAATCTTTCATTGTTTTTTCCAACTACCGAGGGTTTCAGATCACAGGCATGTGCCACCTATACTCCTTACCTACTGACTGTGGCCACACATGTGTGGTTAGGGCACAGCTTCAGAAATAATTATTTTTCTTTACTGTGTACCTCAACCCTGGCTACACACTGGAAGCACCCAGGAAGCTTTGTGGGGTGATGAAACTGTAACTATGGTGATGGTTGCACAATTCCATAAGCATATTAAAAACCATTGAATTGTATGCCTAACACAGGTGAACTTTACGGCATGTAAATCGTATCTCAGCAAAGCTGTTAAAAAATAGTGAATCCCTCACCCCGAGATCTAAACCCGACCGGTCCCGAGTGCAGCTGGTGAGACTCCCCAGGCGATTCTATTGTGCAGCCGAAGTCGACTGCAGCTAGTTTACAACCAGGCCAGGACTCCGTGACCGATCAATTTCTGCAGACACCTGGAGCCCTGGACCCCTACAGAGACTATTGATCATTCTGTCTGTGTAGCCCTTGCTACCCAGAGGCCCACCTCAGATGCCACATATTGTCAACAACGCCTTCACTCTCTTGCTCCCAAACCTGACCAAACGACATACAAAACGGGGAGACTTTATAGACAGTAGCTTCTGTTCGCTCACCTGCCAACCTGCGGCATCACTGTGCCCTGCACTGCGGCCTGGAGACCTGGGTTTGTATGGACACCAGAGAGTCTGAGTTCCCTGACCAACACGCATGGGGCTGCACGAACGCTTGGGTTAAACTCAGGGGTCCAAGACCCCACGGAAACACTGGATACCAGATTTAATGTGCTCCTGCACGTTAAATTCTAGACAACCATTGAACTCAAAGTCACAAGGCTAGTAAAACAAACACCAATCAACACAGCGAGGGCGAGTTGTGAGTTGTGTTGGTGTGAGTCCAACCGGAAAATGAGCTCAGCCTCTGCTACTTCCCGGTGGGCCGACCGTGGGCAAGGCCTTCTAGCTGGCTGGCGCTGCCCTGTCCCCACTGCCCCTGCTGTGGACAGGGAGCTGGCCCTCCCTAGGCCGAGGTCCACTTTCCTCTCTTTGTTCCGAATCCCATACATTATGGGAAACTCACATTCTCACTTCTAGTTTCTTCTCTTCCATAACCTCAACCTCTCAGCGCCACCAGCTCTTAAACACGCTTCTCATCCGTCCTGTCAACAAAGAAACAAAACCCCCGGGACGCTGTCTCCCAGTCAGCTGTCCCTCATTCCTGCTCCATCCTGCGCTGACACTTGCGTTGCCGTCACTGGCTGAAGTTGCGCGTGGCCAACACGCCCGTGCTTCTCCCGCCGTCCACGTGGACTCAGTCCCCGGTGCGGACCCCACCCCTCCGCCCGCCGTCCCCGTCCCTGCCTGCCTGGCTTTCCAACTGGGCGCTCTCCAGGCTCCGTCCGTCCTTCCTCTCTGTTCCTTCATTGTCTTAGCCGTTATTTTTGTCTGTCTCACTGTGACATTTTTCCTCCCCTGGTGGTTCTCATCCACGTCGCTGCTTCAAATGACTGTTCGTAACCTGAAGGCCCCGGAGGACAGCTCTCCAGCTGATCCATTCAACAGAGCATCCAACAAGTCTACCTTTCAGGTGCTTCTCAAGGTCAATGCACCCCAAACTGGCTGCACAGCCTTCCCTGCCAGATCTCTGCCTGTGGGCCCCGCCGTGCAGGCTGGCGCAAACCCTGCCATCGGCCCCTCCCTTCTTCTTCCTCCTTGATCGGTGCTCCCAACATCTGAAAGGTCTTCTCACCCCAGTATTTCTCAAATCTCTTCGGTGCTCCTCATCGCTACCGTCCCACGCTATCCCAAATCGTCCTCATCAAGCGCAAGTGTCATCACCTCCTTCTCAAAGAAAACCCATGAACAATCCTCCGCGGATCACGGGATAAGACCCAAAATTCCCAGCAGCCTCGTTGAGGCCGTGGACAGCTCGCCTCCCCACCTGCCGAGCGCGGGTCAGGATGCATTTTCCGTTTCCTCCGTCCCAGCCGCACAGCCTGTGCCCCCCACGGAGGGAAGAACTGTGTTGGTTCTTTCCTGACACCGTTTTCTCGGTGCTCAGCAGAAATGCTACCCACATTATAGGTGCTGGAAAAACATGTCAGCCAAGTAAGTACGTAATTCCCTGAGCCTGGGTCTGCCCGTAGATGGCTGACACGCAGGATGACCGCGGGAAGGCGACGCGTGACGCCCCTGATGCTCAGCACAGCGTCAGGCGTCGTCAGGGCTCCGGACACAGACTGACGGTGATGCTGGAGAACACAAACTGATCAGGAGTGTCTCGTGCCCAGGACAAAACCCAAAGATGGTCAGTTAGGGTTATCTCGAGCAGAAGTGGGATCTTACAGGGTTAGTGGATGGAACGTACGTGTTTGGATGGGAGAAAAAGAGGCCAGTTTTGATACGGAAAAGAACACTTCGGGCACTTAAGGACATCTCAGCTCTGATTCAAACTGTCTTTGTGACCCTTGGCTGTGGTTGAGGCCGTGGTTGGGGGCTGTGATTAGGGTCATGGTTAGGGCTGTGGTTGGGGCCGTGATTAGGGTCATGGTTAGGGCTGTGGTTTGGGCCATGGTTGGGGCCGTGGTTGGGGGCTGTGATTAGGGTCATGGTTAGGGCTCTGGTTTGGGCTGTGGTTGGGGGCTGTGATTAGGGTCATGGTTAGGGCTGTGGTTGGGGCCGTGGTTGGGGGCTGTGATTAGGGTCATGGTTGGGGCCGTGGTTAGGGCTGTGGTTGGGAGCTGTGATTAGGGTCATGGTTGGGGCCGTGGTTGGGGGCTGTGATTAGGGTCATGGTTGGGGCCGTGGTTGGGGCCGTGGTTGGGGTCTGTGGTTGGGGGCTGTGATTAGGGTCATGATTAGGGTCATGGTGAGGGCCGTGGTTGGGGCCGTGGATGGGGCCATGGTTGGGGGCTGTGATTAGGGTCATGGGTAGGGCCGTGGTTGGGGCCGTGGTTGTGGCCGTGGCTGGGGGCCATCAGCCCTGCTGGACTCAGAGCAGCTCCCGTGTTACGTTTCTATATTAAACTCTGGAGTGAAGGGCTCTGTGTCTACACAACTGACAGTGATACGCACCTGTGGGATTGAGGGGATGTTTGTTTCAGTCAGGATTCTCTGTGCTGCAAACAACGAAAGCCCAACCCAAACAGGACTCAGCACGAGGAAAATATTGACTTGTTTGACTTGTGCCGGCTCAGGTCCGTTTCTCCGGGGCTCTCTGTGCTCCGCGTTCTCCTGGGTATCACCGTCCTGGCCTGTCTCCCCCAGGAGGCTGCAGAGCCCACTGATGCCGTATGTGCCGGCGTCCCGCCAGGGAGGGCTGGGCGTCTGTGGAGGAAACAGTCTCGGCGCAGGGACCCCGGGTCAGCCTGAGTCTCACATCCATCCGTCCTGATTCTGTGCCCGGAGAGTGCAGCTGCAGCTGGCACAATCGGGGTCCGCACCCCACGTTTAGGGGTGAGGGTCAAACGTCACATGGGCCACGCGAGGAGCGTGGTTGCTCACAGGGACGTTGGAAATGGTTCCCAGAAGGACGAGGAAGTGCTGAGAGTGAAACCAAAGCCCAAACACCCCGACACTCAGACGACGTTAGGTCCTCAGAGGACTCTCAATTCGCTGGAGCAGCCCCGGCTGCCAAACCAGCCTCCTCCCACCCACTGGCGCCTCCGCGCTGTCTCTTGGCCTCAAGAATTTAGACTTTCGTCCAGACCCTCAGAAAAGCCGACCGGCCTTCCCTTAACGCAAACATCACCCGGAACAGTCAGGAAATGAACAAAGCCCGGAGTGCTGGCGTCGGCAGAATTCCGACCCTCACGTGGTCCCTCTCCGGGCTGTTTGCTCCGACTCTTCTTGTCTCTGTCTTGACGATCTTGACAAGTTTCTTCCCCTTGAAGCAGCCGCCTCGCATCGCTTACTTGCTGACCTAGAATGTTAGTCTTTTGTGTGCCGCTGTATCAAAAGCTCGCTCGAAGTCCGAGTAAATTATAGCCGGGCTTCCTCCTGTGGACTCTGCGCTGATCCCTTGAAAGATTCTATCAGGTCGGCCAAGCGTGGTTTTCTTCGCCGAGTCCACGCTGACTACCTGTAATTAAGCCACGGCGGGCACCGCCCCTGCTGGGCACGTGGAATCCGCATTCTGCTTTGACTCCTCTGAAGCCAGGACAAGCCAAGCGAGCTCCGGAAGGCATGGAGATGCTGCGGCTCTTCCTCAGAGGATCCATGGAGGAGCTAGCTCCTCTTGTTCTCACGTGCGTTTTTCCCGTGCCTGAAAAAGAGCATCTTCAGGGACGGGCACTTTAGTCGAAGGGGCGGAAGAAAGCATATTGAATTTGGAAGCTGAAGTCTCCAATCCAAGCCCCACCACTGCCTTTTAGTAGCTTTGTCACCCTGGGCAAGGCTCAGTTTCTCTGAGCTTCAGTTCCCTGTCTGTCGGGTGGCAATGACAATGGCACCTGGTTTGGCAGGGCGGTGCACAGGACTAAATGAGTTAATGACCTCATGCAAAGCATCTGACAGTCATTCAGCAACGCCACGGGGTAGGTGAGCAACCTGCTAGCGAACCCACAAGGCGGGTTCAGGGTTGCTCCTGCACAGAAGCCGAGACAATTGCTGAGACACGAGGGTTGCTAAGGAGGAAAGGGTTTGTTTCACTGGACGCCCGACTGGGAGGTACGAACGGCCTCAAATCCGCCTCCCCTATCCACAGGGTCGGGTTTTTTTCTAGGGGTGAAATGAATGGAGCAGGAGGGGAGTGAGCATCATTGCGTGTTCGGGGTGGAGCGTGGTGCACGCAGCGCAGTGAGGAATCATGCTAGCACATGTGTCCCATGATCATACGTCCCATGGCGGGTAAGTCCCTCCCAGGGCAGGGACTTTGGTAGTCTAAGGAGCTGGGGGTTAACATTGGTCATTCTTTAGCCCTGTGCGCAGCTCAGTGGGTCGTGGGCACAGCGGGGCAGGGCGGGGCTTATCTTGTCTCCTCCGGCCGGGTGGTGCGAGGCTTTGCAGTCATTCCGTGACTGCAGGGAGGCTCCGCCATTGCTGGGGAGGAAACTCAACCGGGGCCGAATGCGTCTGTGAGACAGAGAGTCGCACAGTGCTGGCCAGCACCGCTTACTGGCCTGGGAGCTTGAAACATACGACAGCAACAACAACAGAGAGCTATAAACAATGTCTTCTTGCTTATGGAGCCAGTTACAAATCCACGGTAGCCAGCACTGGTTTCTGTGAGCCGGGTACTTCCCGGGGTAGTTCTAATCTCATTTCCTACTGTAACTTCCTTT
Source organism: Lepilemur ruficaudatus (assembly GCA_963574885.1). NCBI lineage: Eukaryota > Metazoa > Chordata > Mammalia > Primates > Lepilemuridae > Lepilemur > Lepilemur ruficaudatus. The sequence continues at coordinate 47,317 of CAUYRT010101091.1, read as the reverse complement.
CACTGTGTATGACCTTAAATATCCCGTCCCCTTCTCCTTTGTTCGATTTGGTTTAATAGAACACTTGTTTATGATCTTTACGCTTACCCAGGAAGGAGCTGCCCCCCACGCTTTGGGGTCTCCCTCCCCCGCTTGTCCTGGGTTGGAACCGTGGGGGGCTCTGGCCAGTGAGTTTGCACCTGGCAACCCCCCCCGCCCCCCCAGGAATTGGCCTCCTTGTGTGAGAAGGTTCTGGTCCACTCTCCCTTTGCCCCGAGCAGTCCCAATTTTCCGTCATGTTCCACAATAATCACTATTAGTACCTCTTTCACTCTCAGCGTGGCCTGTCTCGGGTGGTAAACTTGACAGTCCCCAGAACTATTGTCACGCACTGCAAGTGTCTGTGTCTGGCACACGGGCCGCCAGGCGGGCTGCCTGACTGAGGAGTGGTGGTAACAGCCCCCGGGGCCTCGGCAAGAAGGTGGCCTTTTCCGTCTCCGGCTGCCCAGCTCCCGGCAGCCCCTGGTGGGTTCAGGACTCGGGTCGGAGAGAAGGCTCACCGTGCTCCTGCCCCGTCCGGGACCCGTGGCCCCCAGTCCCTGCCTTATTCTACCCCTTGGTCAGACTGAATGAGATCCTACCCAGGACGTCTCCCCGGGCGTGGCGGCATCCTCTGTGAGGGCGGAGCAACACCCACTTCCTCCGAACCCCCGGGGCCCTCCCCTACCTCCCGTGTGACATCTGTCCAGTGTTCCTGGTGTTCGACTGTGCCTACTCGTGTCTGTAACTCGCCTCTTCGGAGCCGACCCTGCCCCGGTCCTTTGCCGTGTTCTCCACGGTCACAGGGAGTGTCTTGCCGACAGGAACCAGCGGACAAGAATGTTTTCAGGGAACGAGGGAACGGTAAGGGAGCGGATCGAGTCGGGGTCCCAGAGCTGGGGTACAGACGTGCCCATCACGCTGTCTTCGGCCCGGGCTGCAGGCGGTGCTGCTCCGCTCGGCTGAGGCTCGCGTTTGCGCGTGCCCACGGAGACGGCACTTACAGGAGTTGGCGCTATCAACAGATACCGTGGGCAGGGCTTGCTTAAACAATTACCAGCTGTGGGAAATGTTCTATGCTAATTAAGACTTTTTCGTTGAGAGTGGTAGCAGCCCGGCTCAGCAGGATGCTCAGAGAGGGTGGATGCTGAGTGCCCAGGTCACTCGGGCTTGGTAACAGGTGGCATCTATGATACGTGATGGAGAATGGATCAAAATCCAGGTGTCCCACCTGCTGGCCCTGTGGTTTCTGCTCCACTCCTCCTTCCCCTTGCAAGCGAGGGTGAGCACGGCTCTGCTGCGAGGCTTTCCGTGAGGATGGGCACAGTGCTTGGCACGGCCTGACTCTGTGCCCCTGACACCGCCCGCTCCCCCCTCTGCAGCCCCCTTGCACCCCCACCTGCTGAAGGACAGTCTGCAGACCCCAAGACCATCCCCTTCCTGGCCAAAGACGAATCTCAGAGTTGGTGTGCGTGGTTCCTCGCCTGGAACTCTGGGCCAGAAACCCGCACTAGCCGTGCGGTATCGAGCCCCAACAATACGGCGATACGATTTCCATGCAGAACTTGATTTAATTCTGATGAGGGTTTTCGAAAGAAGTTACCCTTTATTATCTTGATTTTTTAGATCACACAACTAGTAACTGGCCAAGGTGGGATTTGAACCCTGACATTTAATTCAAGAAATGGTGTTTTAACCAACTCTGCCATTCTGCATCAAGAGTTTGCGTCTTGGGACGACGAGCCTTTGGGTGCTGCCCAGGGCGGACTGTACCAATGAGGGAAGGCCATCCTATGCCTTGGGGCTCTCGGGGTTGGGGGGCAGCAGAGAGGCCCTGCAGAGACCTAGTTAATGTGCCACCTGCCAGGAGGGAGGGGTCGCTCGGAGTGTGGCCGAAATTGAAGTAAAAACTGTCAAACACGTAGCTGGTCTCTCTTGCACATCCAAGTTCATGGGCTAAGGCTCTTACTTGCTTCTCTCAGTCAATTGATTCTAATTTTTGCACGTGGCTGGTCAGACTCAACTTGCTGCACCTAAACCAGCCTTGAATGTTCCTTTTTACCCCATGGCTCTGTCACCAAAACCTTGGAGATGCTTAGAAATTGAATCCATAGCTAAAAGGTATTTAACTTGGGATATATACTATGGCAGGGAAATCATTTTAAAATAATACCCACAGTGATAATTTTGGGAAGTTATTAATCCAACTGTTATAAAAATGCACACCTTGTAATATAAAAAGTGCAGGTTCATAAACACCCATGGAACATGCTTAACAAAATATACACGTTGAATGAACAAAGGAATAAATGGATGCTTTGGATTTTCTTATTCAACTCACTCAGCCTGTTTCCCCACATCCACCAAGATTTTCATACACATCGTTTGTTCAAGTCTAATGAAGGCTTTTAAGGTTTGAGTAACTGTGTCTTTGCAAAAATGGGATCTGGTGGCATTTTGCACTAAAGAAATGTGTACCCTTCCTTGAAACAAAATGACTCTACTCAATCTGAACATCAAGTGTTAATTCTTCACAGGCTAGGAGAAAAAAAAAAAAAAAGGAAGAAAAAGAAAAGAAGAAAATACATACAGCACCAAAATCAATACTGAGGATTCTTTAGTCAACACACACTCCACTGCCCGTGGCATCGTCACTGCCTCATGCAGTGGCGGCTGGACCTTGAACGTGGGACGGAGGCGTGGATGATTTACAGATCGCTGGCGTTGTTTACTGTCATGGGAGGAATTCTCCCCACGTCGTGGGATTAGTGCACTTCTTGTTGATTAAAGGTCCAAGACATCATCTCGGAATTATAATGCCATCAGCCAGGCTGAGCTGAATTCATGTAGAAATTCAGTTGCCATCGGATTTGCAGTTGTAAATATTTGGAGGAGGAGCTGGATGAAATGAGCGGCGCTGTGTCTCGTCATCTGCCTGAACTACCGTGCCGTGTCGCAGAACAATCGGGCGGTGAGAGGAGTCTAAGTGAGACACCCAGACAATGTCTCTGCCGTCCCTCCAGAAGAGTCGCCTGTGCGGTATTCTAAAGCTGACCACTGACACCCAAGCCCACAGGACGACAGGCTGCCTTAGCCCAGAACAGGGTTTCTCAACCGTGACGTGTCGCGGGGGCGTCCTGTGCACTGTGAGACATGAAGCAGCGTCCCTCCCGACAGGCCGTAGCACCTGCCCTCCAGCCGGGCGACCAAAAATGTCTCCAGACATTGCCAAATGCTCCTGAGGGGAGAATCGGCCCCAGTTAAGAACCTCTGGTCCGGTTCCACATTCTTGGACCCTGCCCTGGCGTCCTGGACATTGGCCTCTGCATCAGCTGTCCCCCAGTCCAAGTCCCCATGTGTCAAAGCAGCTGGAGCCAAGTCTCTGCTCAGCAGTCAGGTTTTCTCTGCTACCACTCAGAGAAGAGGGGACCATCAAGGCATCTCCCAGTCACTTGGGTGAGCCCTCGTCCTTCCTGCCTGTCTCTGACACAGGGTCAATCTCATGCCGTACACCTAGCCGGAGGTCTCTTGCGGGGCTGCAGCTGGAGTGCGGCACCTATGGGGGCTGCCCTGGCGGAGCGTTCACAGCGGGCGGCGCTGCTCACTGCGCCGCCAGCGTCTGGCGCAGACCTCGGCATGTCGCGAGTGCTCTGCAAACGTGCTCTGGGTGGAAATGGTTTTAGAAAGCAAGAGCCAGCGCGGTGCTGGCTCATCCCGCCGGGGCATCACCGCTTCCGGGCCCCTTTAGTTGACAAAGTTTAGGACATTTTTTTTTTCTTTTTGGTCATGAATTTATTCTGATACCTCCAATTTACATTAAACACCACAAGTTCTTCCTCGATTTCCCCCAATTTATATTTTTACTTCCCTTCTCTTATAGCACAAACCCTGTTTCCAAACATCAATATTTTACCCATTTTCTGAATGTTACCATACATTAAAAATAATTGCAGAATTACACTATCACACCGCTACCAACATGCAACCTGCCAAGGAAAGCATGGAACGTCTGTGTCATTCTTTTCATCCTTAAAGTATTTTCCACTAAAGTATCTCGTTAGAAAGCCATAATGCGTGAGAGTTACTTGCATTAATTATTTTCTGTGTGCATTACGTTATCAAATAGAGTTACAGTTAGATTTATCTGCCACATAAACATACATACACACACACTTAGAATATTTAAACACCAATAGTTTTTTAAATATGTAAAATCTCTACTGAATTCAAAAGCGAAAGCAAAATAGAGACGTGCATCCAAGGATGTGTTACTTATATTCTGCCTGTGCCACTCACCGTTCTGATTAACTTCGCATTCTCTTTTCCTGGGTTTTCGTTTTATACCTGCACAGGTACGCCTGCTACACACGCGTGTGCACAGACACATGTGACTTCTTTCTTTCTCAGCGTATCACGCAGAAGCTGTAATACTGTATACGCTGTTTTACATCTTGCTTTTACTTAACAGCATACCCTGGAAATTCAGTTCATAGAGATCTTACATTGTATACATTTTTTATTCTTTATTTTAATTTCTTAAACATTCTTATTATGTTAATTTGCCTAGTACTGTGTAGTAGTGGATATATCATAATTTATTCAGCCTATTTCCTATGGGTGAGTATTTGGGTTATTTCTAAATACAAAATTACAAAATAATGCCATAAATACTTGGGCACATTCTGTTTTGTATTGGTGGAGGCTTATTTCCAGGGTAAATTCCCAGAGGCGGGACAGCTGTGTCAAGAGGAAAACCACATATTCCCTTTTGATAGATGTTGCCAAATTCCCCTTCATCGGGGTTGTTTGTGGGGTGAAAAGGCGTCATTCCCAGGTGCGAGTCGTCTGGCCTGTGATGTCTGTCCCCCTGGGGGCTCCTCATTTGGTCTACACACGTCCTGTGCCCCCAAGCTCCAAGTTCCCAAGTTCCAGTGGGTAGGCTGACTTAGTATTGCCGGGGGAGGTTTTTTAAAGAGCAAAAATTTCAGAACCCAACCTTGAAGCATGTTTCAATAGGTTTGGAACGGGGAATGTGAAACTATGTATTTTTAAAATTAAATTCCCAGGAGATTACATTTTTCTGTTGGGGTCTGGAATGGCCATGGCCAAGAGTGTGATTCTCAGACTTGACTGCACGTTGGAACCACCGCGCAAGTTCTGGAAAGTCATGGTGCCTTGATCTCACCTTGAGAGGTGCTGGTTCCGTGGGAACACCAGCGCTCCTCCGGGCACAGGGGTCGCACGGGGGAGGCAGTCCCCGTGTGCAGTCAGACCTGCGAATCGCGGCCCAGAGAAGGGTTTCACACGGAACTTTTGCACAGAGCTGATGTCTGGTAAATTGGAATTATTTGCTCTGAATTGTGTGATGCCTCCTCTTCTGCTGATCACAGAGACCTCACGGGGTCCTGTTTCTGTTTGATTCTGCCTAGTTAGGCTGCTGTCAGGGCTCGGGCCACTCTCTCTGCGGCTGTGATTAGTGGTTGTGTACACAGTCGGTCAGAGCTAATGAGGACCCCAACCCAGACAGCCGGAGCACGCCTGCAGTTCCTCCGTCTCGGAGACGCTTCTCCGGGCTGAGCATTGCCCCTGGCCCTTCTCTTCATTCCTGTGTCTATTAAATTATATGTATAACGTCGATGCTCAATACCGGACTAGTTATCCATCTATATTCCTGTATGATCCCAGTATATCCCATTTCATTAAATATATATGACATACAATACTATTAGATAAATTACACATCTATAATTTAATGGAATGCAAGAAATTGAAACATATATATGTATATATGCACATATTAGTTGTTTACCTTCCTTACATTCCAGTAAATAGCCTATATCAGTGTTATGCTAATATTTATAGTAATCGTATTAAATTATGTATGACTTCATGGGTGTAAGGAATGTACACACACACACACACACACACTCACACACACACACACACACACACACACACACACACACACCCCGCAGTCTGTTTCTGTTACTGACCTCTAGCAATTTTTTTCATTAAAGGGAATCTCCACCCACTTGTTTCCCGTCCCCGTCATTTCTGCCCAGGCCTTACGTGGGCACTGGTGTGGGCAGGAAACAGCGAGCCCCTGTGAACCATGGTTCATTCACGGCGGGAGGCGTCAGCGACCTCAGCGTGAAACAGCAGCTGTGGCTCAGAGAACACAAATGGCGGCGTGGACGGCCGGACGGCCGTGGAAGCTGAGGAAGGGCCCATGTCCGGTGCCCTTCACGAGAAGGGAAACCAGTGCGCGTGTTTGGAGGCCAAACCGTCGGCATTTCAGGTCCGAGTGTTTGGATGCACCGACGTGGCCGTGCAACCGCGGGGAAGCTCCGGGGTAAGAGACGCTGAGTTTTCCGTAGCTAGCATTCGCTGGATAGCGACCATTCGCTGGAAAAGAAAGATGGATGGCAGCGGACAGTAAAGAAAGAATGTATTTTATTCACTGTTTCATATCACTGGGATTTTCCATGCCGGGCATTAAGGTATTATTGTGCAGATTTAAAAACACATAAATTCATGAAGACCTGCCCAATGGACTGTTACTATTAAAAACAATTCAGAAAAGAAGAAACGCAAATTCTTCCTTAAACATCAAAAAAATCTTCAACGCCACTAGTTTAAAAATATAAATTGATATGTATTTTTAAACTATTATTGAGCTAAGTTCAAAATATATCTATATTCCTATAAGTTAATATAGAATGTAAATATAATTAAATATGCTTATAATTTATAAATGTAAATTTGAGGCAGATGTGGCCGGGAGGGGCATGTTTAACAATTGTTCGTGAAAATCTAAATTGATGAAATATTCCTGTTTGGCCACTTAGACATAAAAATTAAAACCTTTAAAAATGTCCGTACCTTTTGGACCAGAAATTTGTCTTCTAAGATTAGAGCCTAAGAAACAAATATAACAGGTACAAAGATTTATGTTGAAAGATGCTCACCACATTGTCATTTATAATAGGAACAGAGTAAAACCACCCGAATGGTCTTCAGCTAGTAAAACACATCATGGCATCAAAATACATGCTGTAATTCAATATTATACTACAAGTCATTAGAAATAACAGGAGACGGCTGGGCGCGGTGGCTCACGCCTGTAATCCTAGCACTCTGGGAGGCCGAGGCGGGCGGATCGCTCAAGGTCAGGAGTTTGAAACCAGCCTGAGCAAGAGTAAGACTCCGTCTCTACTATAAATAGAAAGAAATTAATTGGACAACTAAAAATATATGTAAAAAATTAGCCGGGCACGGTGGCACATGCCTGTAGTCCCAGCTACTCGGGAGGCTGAGGCAGAAGGCTTGCTTGAGCCCAGGAGTTTGAGGTTGCTGTGAGCTGGGCTGATGCCACGGCACTCTATAGCCTGAACAACAGAGTGAGACTCTGTCTCAAAAAAAAAAAAAAAAGAAATAACAGGAGAGGTATTTACGAAATAAGGAATGTTCATTTCATTGAAAATTGCACATATTTTGGTTTTTAAAAAAAGAGCTGTGGAGCTATATTGATAGTGTACCCTATTAGTAGTCCGTAGTGATCTACAGGGAATGGGGTTATGGCTAGCTTTTATTTTACTGTTTGAGGCCTGTGTATATCCAAACATTCGTATTGAGGAGAAACATATAGAATTTCAGAACAAACTTGGAAGCACAAATCCGCCTTCTCACCCCTCAGACTTCTCCCCGCGTGGTCACGCCTGTGTCGGGATCCCCGGAGCTGAGCGGCTGGGAGCGGCCGGGCAGGGACAGAATCCGAGAGCAGGTGCTAAGCCTCCGGGCCTCCTCCTTCCTTCGTAGCATGTACGTGGGGGCTGCTCGTGCGTGGGAGCTGCAGGCAGACGTAAAGCTTGACGTAACCGTTTTTAGTTAAGAGCTGGGGGTCGGGGTAGAAAGCCCACACTCGTGTTCTCTGATTTCAGGGACACCAGGAAGTAAATAAAGACAGTGGAGTCAGGGTAACAGGTGGGGAAGAAGGTCTTTCAAAGGATACCAGATACCTGGGTTTCCCTCTGAGACCCTCGCCAGCTCCCTCCAGCCCAGCAGAGCCCCGCTCTGGTCCACAGGTGGTTCTGACCCCTCGCCAGGAGCAGGGAGAGTCCCGGTCTCGGTGTCAGCCACGGAAAGCCTCGGGCGGGACTCCCAGATCTGCTCTACCCTTCTGCCCGCCTCTGCCCCTACACGAGCCCTTTCCTTTGACCTCGCTTTAGTGGCCTCCCCCGTAACCCTTACTTGGCCACCTTCCCTTCCCCTCTTTCTTCTCAGCCTGTCTCTTGCCTTGTTGTGTACAGACCCTCAATACCAGGGACAGCACGACGCAGGGGAAGGAACGGGGCTGAGGACGGGGCAGCCTGAGCCTGCGCCCGGCCCCCACTCGCTAGCCCCGGGCGTCGCGTGTCCATCTCTGGGCTGCGTGTTCTCCTCACCTGGAAAATCGGGCTGTGATGCTGCTGTTTTGGGAAGCAGCGGTAGGGCACCGGCGCAGTGTTTGCACCAGCGTGGTCTATAAGTAACACCGTTACGATAATCCCTGTTTCCAGGTGAGCGTCCCCTGGACAGCTCACCGTGGTGCCGGATGCGAGGAAATAGTCCGACTATATCGGCTGTTTTAGGAAAATGTCTCCTCCAGTGTGATCCATGGAACAAACTCATGATTATTTCCTCGGGACAGTGGGAGGATTATACTCCCAGCCTTCACTGTTTAAAATGTATTTTACAAATATTTGTCAAAAGGCACCAGACACAAGTTGTTTATATGACTGCATGATATTTCTCTATTTTAGAGAAATAATCTAATGCTCCCAGAAGGCTCACTGTCCACCAGGCACTATCCTAACGCTCTGTGTACTTAACCCTCAGGACTGCCACTGTCTCTGCTATTTACAGAGATGGCAAAGCATCTGCCCCGGCACAGAGACACCGAGTGGCAGAACCAGGACTGGACCCAGGCTCTCCAGCCTACGACCGCCACGCTGCCTCCCCGCCCAGGCGGCCAGGAGCGAACCCCCCGGAGTCCAGGCAGCATTTGCCGACTGCCCTGCCAGGGGGTCTGCCTCCTGATGGACCACTGCTCTGTGTTGTGTGTTTTGTCTGAATATTTCAACATGTGTTTGTGGCATTATTCAACATTTATGGTGTCTTAAATATTTATACTGTGCAAATTGGTTCCCCACAGGCTGGGCTGGAGGGAGGCAGTTTTATAGAAAACAACGGCAATCACAGCGACAAAGATTCTTGGGGTCCTCCAAACGTGTCTGGAACTTCTGTAGTGAAGACTTCTCAGTGAAGAGAAAGGTACAGATTTGGTTTCTAAAATATTGAGAGCAGATCAATGCATAAACAACAGCCAAGGCAAGTAGTATTTTGGAGCAGCCTAAATCCGAGTATTGTGACAAGTGTGGCTGACACTGTTGCCTGTTTATCATGCAGGCGTGGAGAAGCAGAATGCCCCATCGCTCTCTAATTAAAACAAAACATAGAAATAGATTTGGTCCCGTACCTCACATGGAAATGAAACTCAGCAATGTCATTCCTCATGTTAGGCAGCTATGTGTTTCAGAACAGACCCCAAAATGCACTGTTCAATGAAATATTTGGGGGAAAAACTGCAAAATATAAAAGAAATCTGACTTTCCATTGATATGTTTTATTCTTATTAACTTTAGCATAATCAGATTCCTCTGATTTGTGTTTTGTCCTGTAACAAAGCAAAGTGCATGGGCATCACATTTTATCATTTATTTAAGCAATTAATTCACCTTTGAGAACTTTTTTGGTGCTGTCTACTTTAATCCAAGCCCACATTTATATTTCATGAACTCCTCTTGGTGTTCCATCAATACATTATAATCTTAAAATGCTTCATGGTCAAGTAAGTTTAGAAAATGCTGATCTAGAACTATCTAAAAATGTTTTCTTGCCTTGTAACAAAGAGGTAAAATTTTTGTTAGCTGGGACAATTCCACCGTCTGTTTTGATGATCTCGGATTAACAGTGGCATGAGGTGGCCAATAGACATACACATGATTAAGACAAGGTCCTGCAAAGAAAGTGGTGATTTGGGTCCCAGCTTTGGGGAGATCAGAAGCCTCTGAGGGTTTGGGCAGAGGAGGAACAAGAACTGACTTTGTTTTGAAAAGAACGCCTGGCTGTGTTGGAAGGGAGCGTGGACGGCAGGCATGCAGGCATGGGCGAGGCTGCTATGTATGACAATCGGGGAGGAGGGGACAACGGCTTGGTCCAGGGAGGCAGCAGGGACGGTGGTTGGAAGTGATCGGAGGATGGATCGGGTCTGAAGTGCGGCAGTGTTTGCAGACTGGAGGAGAGGTGTGAGCGGGAGGAAGACGAGGTTTCCATTTGCTGAGATGACGAGGACTGTGGTTGAGTGTTAGAATCAAAAGTCAGTTGGAACACCCTGAGTTCCGTCTTAGCCATCAGACTGTGGAGCTGAGTAGGAGCCTGGATTGTGAGGGAGGACCGGCCAGGGCTGTAAAGTTGGGGTTGTCGGCATAAAGGTGATTTGCCAGTAAACTGGGTGAGATCCCGTAAGCAGTGGCTCTCAAGCTTGGCTGCGCACAGGAACCACCTGGGAAGCTTCAGAAACACATTGTCGCCCCTGCCCCGCCCGGGAGATTCTGATCGGATTGATCCGTGGTGCACTGGGAGTGTCCAGAGCCCCCCCGGTGATTCTGATGGGCAACTGAGGCCGGGAGCCCTGCCACAGGCACTCAGCAGAACAGAGACGAGGACAGACCGAGCACGGAGCCCCGGCGCGCCAAGATCATGCGGCTGGGGACATGAGGAGCCAGTGGAGGAGACTGAGGCGTTATTGAAAGAGGAGGGTCCGGGAATGCTGTGTCCCAGGAGCCGAGGGAAGGGAGGACATCACACTCAGACACTGGGGACAAGGTATGAAATGAGGCTGGAGACAGACCAGTGGGTTCAGCCACGGGGAGGTGGACAGTGTCGGCCACACGTGCCGTCCGGTGAGCGGCAGGGATGGAGGGATTGGACAGGCTCCGCGGGAGACGGGACTGGGGCACTCGATGCAAGCACAGACAATTCTCCGAAGAAAATTAATATAAAGGAAAGCAAAGAAAAGCGGGGAGGAAGGGGCTGTAAGGATCGTGTCCGTTTCTTTGGGTGTAGACAGGAGTTAGGCTACCAGCAGATGTACTGTTATAAGGACCCGAAGGAGTGAGGGCGGTTGATGAGTCGCCAGAGCCGTGTAGTCCTGGGGCCTGTCGAAGGCGAGAAGCCCAGGCGCGGGGCGGAGGGATGGCCGTGGGCGAGAGCGTGAGCAGGTGACCCGGAGCGGTGCCGGGGTGGGCTGCGCGGTGATGGCAGGACGTGGAAGTCCCCTCCTGCCTGCCGGCTGCGTTCCCAGGAGAAAAAGAAGCGGGACCTTCTTCTGTGCGGGAGGACGGAGTGGGGTCAGCTAATTCTTGATTATTCGTTCCCTTAATTTACTCCTAAATTATGTCTCCTGAAGTCACCTTTGTGGCATTTGGTCTTGGATCTGGAATGTTCAACTTTAAACACCCACAAAATCCCTCCACCTCCCTCCGTCTCCTCCCCCTAAGACCCGAGTGCGGCGCAGCGGGCCTCTGGCCGTGGGGCCGTGGCCCGGAGTCGGGATTTGAGAGGACTCCCTGTTCTCTCTGTGCGAAAAGTGACCGGGAATCCCACGGCGCTTAGAACCACGCGGGCCGGTTTGTCTTTGGCTGGACGAGACCAGGAGGTCCCCAGGGGACCACTGCTGAAGATGGGAGCGCGCTGGGCTCCACGCCGGCCTCTTTCTCTCCGAGTCAAATGCTGTCACACCTTGCCGTGGAACCGTTTTACAGTGATCTTTCCTAACATTTTGTCTTGGTGATGCCTGTTCCTTCAAAACTCCATTCTGAGAAGCTGCCTTGAGGGACCTTTGTGTCTCCTCTCTAGTGACTGGGTACAGACATTCATGCAGAAGAGGAAAGTTGTCTTATGCAAACTGCAAACCCTACTAAGAAGACCGAAGGGAAGGGGAGGCCCTTTTCAAAGGAAGGTGAAAAGAGAATTACCGCATTCTTTTGTCGCCGAGAACTGGCTGGGGGATTTGCACTTACAAGCACAATTATGATAACATTTAATTGTCAGAGTCGTGGCCAACTGTTTTATTGCTTCCGATTACTCACTTCTCTCCCTGTAACAGGACGACCCTTTCCTGCCCCCGTTGACACCGGCCTGTCCAGCGCACTTGCTCTGCGTACCGAAGCATGGGCGGCGCTGGCGGATTCCACCCTCCTGACCGGGGTGTAGAGTCCCACACGGCGCCCCCGCCCTACGCCGGGCTCGGGTCTCACCGCACGTTCCCACCCACCCCCGGCCAGGGAGGGAAGACACACGGAACAGAGCTACATCCGCCCACGGGTGACGCGGGCCAGGCTGAGCCTGTCACTGGTGGCCACTGGGATTCCGTTTGTCATGGTAGCAACCCCAACAGAACGAGACTATAAATTTTTATTGAACCAGGCATGGTTTCTAAGCGTTTCTTGTATCCATTCACTCAGGCCTCAGAATAACTCTGTTATTATTCCTGTTACGTTTTAGAAACGAGGAGACGGAGGCAGGGAGAGGTTCCCTTGCCCGTGACCAGGCAGCGAGGGGCAGAGCCGCCGTCACAACCCAGGCTGGAGGGTGCAACATCCGCTATCTCAGCCACCAGCCTGTCCATGGAGGCAGGAGAGGACAGCCACTGGGACAAAGCGCCACCTCCCCCTAGGACTCCTTCAAATACAACGGGTGGTCTCCCGAGACAGGTGAAGTCCCTGGCAGGTGAGGAAAGGAGCTGGAAAGCCAGAGCCCAGAACCCAGCCTTGACTCTGGGGCCTGCCTCGTACTCTAAGCCACGATGACCTGGGTGAGTGACACAGGGAACTGAAAGATGGAAAACCTGTGGGTTTTCCTACGAGAACTTTCCTATCCAGAACTTTGAAGTTGAAAATAAAGTTCAGTGGGCATATGTGGCAAAGAAAGGTATCAAAGTATATCCAGGTGTTTTTTCTTTTGCCAACTGATGAGTTTGTAATAAGGTTTTTCATCCCAGTAAAAAGAGCACTTATTTTTTAAACTAAATTTTTTATTTTAGAATAATTTTAGATTTACATAAAAATTGCAAAACAGCACAGAGGGTCCCTGCATGTCTACACCCAGTGTCCCCCAGTGTTAACATCATACACGGCCATGGGACACCGGCGAAGACTAAGACACTGACATCGGCACATTACTATTCACTAAACTCCAGGCCTTGTCGGATGTCATCAGTCTCTCCAGTAACGTCATTTCCTGTTTCAGGATGCGGTTCAGGGTCCCACTTTACTGTTCATCCTCTGGACTCTGGGTTCTCTCCCTGCTCTGTGGACAGCTGGTGGGCTCTAGAGGAAAAGCCAGGAAGACTCTTCCACCGGCTTATTGAACGTGGCATCTGCCCAGGTAGGCACGTGCCCGGGTCCGGGTGCTCCCTGCAGGCACCCGTCTCTCCCAGATTTCGGGCTGCTTGCTTTTCGACCTCAGTCCTCCAGCGGGTTCAAGCAAAGTATGCACTGGCTGTGTATCCGGCTTTTTTCGTCTTGTAAAAATGGGAGCAACACTTTTTCCAGCTCTTCCCAAAGTACGTCTTTGGTCCAGAAATGCCAGCACGAGGGAACTCATTTTAAGATAAGTGGACAAATGCTAAAGATACAGGCTCAAAGTCGGTCGTCAAAACTCCTCGTAATAGGAAAGAACTAGAAACAACTTAAACGTTTCCGAACGAGAGGCGGGAGAAATAAATTACGGTACAGACGTATATATGAAGCTCGCAATGCTGCGCAGTGCCGTGACTATCAACACGGACGCCGCCTCCAAGCTGCACCTTAGCTCGCAGCCCCCCCCCCACCCCGCGCTGGGTGGGCACCTGCGTGAAGACACGCACGTGCTTGGGCGCAGCAGCTGTTTGCAGGGGGTGGGAGATGCGACCGAGCCCCCTTCGCCGAAATGCTGACAACACTTGCCAGTTGCGGGTGGGATTTCACAGAATACATGTTTTTCATGTCTTTTTAGAGTATGTGTTTAGAAATGAACGTGCTTAAAATGAATGCATGTAGAAAAAAGCAGTTTTCACTTTCGAAAGGAGGGAAGGCAAAGCCTGTTATTACTCCCATTTCAGGCGCAGCCTGCTCAGGACTTGGGCACACCTCGCAGCGCCGCGCAGACGGGCACGTCCTAACTGCAGGAAGTGGACCTACGCGCAACCCAACAGCCTCTCGGCACGAGGTTGCAAAGCCAGGCTACGGAAGGCGAGGCCAGGCAGCACCATTTTTGCAAACACAGGCTTGGAGTTCGCAAGACCTTGGTTCAAAATGTTGTTTTGCTGCTTAGCAGCCAGCAGCTTTAGGTAAGTTACGTGAATTCTTGGACTTTCAGTCGGTGTCCTCATCCTTAACTAGCGGGCATAAAATTTTCCTCCTGCGGTCACTGTGAAGATAACAGCCCTTAGCATCGTACCTGGCACACAGTAAGTGCTCAACAGACGTGCAGTGCAGTCCTGTTGTGTCGTCAACGCAATTTGCAAGATGGTGGTGAGCTTTTCCACCAAAGCACGGGTTTCCTGGCTGGACCACTGACTTGTTCCCTTCTGAAAACTTCAGAAAACCCTCCATCAGGGCCCTCCTCTGTGCCTGTGAACGTGGCTTTGACTCTTCCACGCCTGCACCGTGGAGCATCTTCCTGCCACAGGCTCAGTGTGGGAAGTCGGGGGTGCAGCCTTCTCCATGGCTGCATGGTGCCCCAGGTGACACCCAGCTGGGGCATAAACACCCTTGAACATCCTTTGCTTGCTCCTCTATAGAAAGGAAGGTGACAGAGACCAAGCCCTTCCCCAGTGTATCCGCTAAACCCAACAAAACTGCTTCGGGAGGCGAACAGGCCGTGAGCAGGCTCCGGCTTGGACCCTGCAGCAAAAGCCGCCGTGGACGCCAGGGCGTTGGCAGCACGAGCGCGGCTGAAGGGCGTCCTGCGGAGGCGGCTTGGGACCGGGTTTCTGCGTCACAGGAACCCACAGCACCGCCGCCCCCCGCCCTCCATCCCACACGCATGTTTCCAGTGCATTCGCGATGGGAGCCACGTTCCAGAAAACAAATCAGACAGGTCAAGTTTGCAGAATATGGCTCAAATATTGTCATTTTATTCTGGTCCACGTGAAGCCCAGGCTGCTAGGGGAGACAGCGGTGTATGGGGTTGGCTAAATTCCACACGACTCACACGTTCACTGATTCTTTCTGCAGCTACAAATCCAGCCTTTCGGCATCTGTAAAGCCCTTGCTGAAGCAAGTAGGAAACACAGTCCGCTTTCCTCGCCCTCTGGATTTTCTGGCCCCAAGGAGTGGATCAGACCACGCTTAGGTGGAGCTGTTACGTGACATTTCAGCTGAGCGTGAGTAGAGCCGGCACGCCTGGCACGGCTGGGAGCAATGTCACAGCGGGAGGCGGGATGTCCCCGTCCACAGACGCCTACCCTAGATAGCCGGGTGGTTGCGTGACCTGTGGCATGTTGAGCCTCAGTGCCCTCCTCTGTGAAGCGCCTGCGGTCCTAAGGCGCAGGGTGTGGCCCAGGTTCCGTGGATCACCCACACCCGTGCGGGGCCGGCTCGGCAGGGCTCAGGGCACGCAGGGCGTCACTCTGTTGCAGCCGCTTTAAGCTGGAAGCAAGGGGCATCCTGGGGGCTCTAGGTCCCCATGAGATTTCGGCAGGCCCTAAAGGACATAGAGGGACATCCGTGGCAGTGGAAGTTCAGCCAGGCTGGGGCAGTGAGGCCAGACGGCCTGAGAGGCCGCGTGGCAGCGGAACGGACGCCACCGGAAGGTGCCGGGCAGTCGGAGGGGGAGGGTTGACAGCGGCCGTCGGATGCAGCGTAACGAGGGTGGCGCAGGGACAGGCAACCGCAGCTGGCCGGGGGCTGTTAACGCAAACCGTGCACCAGAGGCTCAGGGCTGGGTCGGGAACACGAGGGCCAAGGCCGAGGCTGTGGGAGACGAACCTCGGTGGAAAGCTCTGTGGAACACGCAGCAGCAAGGAAGGAAGCCTGTGCACGCTGGCTTTGTCCTAAAAGCAGACACATCCAACATCACGGTGCCTGTCACAGAGCGAGACTGTCAATGGAGAACATGCACGACGGCTGAAGAAAGGGCGGAGAGAAACCTTCAGGACGCTCGTGGACCTTGCTCAAGATCCAGCGTCTCTCTGGAAGGGAAACACAACAGAAACGGAGTCACGTAAGATTTGACTTTCCACTAGTGTCTTACACACGTTCCATCATAGACGTCAGAAAACCTCAAATATTTAAAAATGCTAAGTCATTCTTTCCCCTCAATTTTCTTCCATTAATCCCTTCCAAAAAGTCTGCTGTCAAGGGCTCAAAAAATCATGCCTCTCTTTTAAAAACTGCAGAGAGGGCAGGACTGGTCTCGGAAGCTTCTGCGGCCGAGCACCAGGACTGTCAGAGATGAAGAGACGGATGAACAAGGGCCGTTCCCAGTGTCCTCCGCTTTCGATGCAAAGCCTCTTTCCGCACGATGAGCCCACTTGACTGACAAGATGGTAACTTTTTCTTTTCTTAGAAGATGCCTTGCACCAGCGTCTTAAAATCATTAGTAGAGACGGGGTGAGCATGTTCGTTAAAGGTGATGAGGAAGTTTGGACGAGACCTGAAACCGCTGTGATCGTGAGAAAGCACCCAATCAAAGCGATCGGGGGGAGGGACGCTGCTCCCGCCAGGGGCCTGCCCAGGCAGGAGCTTAATCAGGGCTGTCCGTCACGCTAATTGCCTGTGACGCAGTGGCATGAGCCAGCGGAGGCGGGAAGTGGCCCCGTGACAGGCCTGGCCCCGTCGATCATGAACTCGGACCTGGGTAGCTCGAGCCGCACCGGTGACGGGCAAGTGACACCTGATGTCGGTCCCCAGACCATTTCCACCAACACGGCCCAAATCCTCTGCTTTCTCCCAACAGCAAACACTTCCTCCTCATCACGTCGCGGGCTGCAAGACACGTCCAAATAGCCTTTATTGGATTTCCATGTTCTCGGTGCGGGGCGGAGGCTGCGGACTGCAGTTATTAATAAGCGACCTCCGCCATCGGCACGGGCTCCTCAGCTCCGGGATTTCTTCAACGCCCTGCGCTCGGCGGCCCACACTCCCTCAACCTGCCCCCTTGCTGCCTGCTGGGGGGTGTTTCCCTCTGAGGCCTCACGAATTTGTTTTTCCTCCAAATCCACCGTTCTACCTTTTCCCAAGTAATTCCCTCACCACCAGCACCTGTCTTGTCTCCACTGAGCTCCTTTCTTCCAAATACAACCCAAGCTTGGGGGTGTAGGCCTGCTTCAAATCCTTTAGGGGACCCCTCCCTCGTGCTCCCCCTCCCCACCCCACCTCCCAGGGGTGCTCTCTCTGCTCATGGCACCCCCCCCACCTGCACTGGCAGACCCTGCCCGGGGCCGTCTGACTCCAGCCGAGTGACCTGCTCCCCAAAGGCCGATGTCTGCACCTGGTCTGTGTCTGCGGTCCCCACGCTTTGTGTTAAAGCACTCTGTGTTGAAAATACTCTTTAAAATACAGAGTAGATGCTCAGGAAGTGTTTATTGGGTCAGCGGGATTGCATATTGCTGGGCAGAATAGAAAGCCCCGGGGAGGGTGCCGCCGAGGGTCTAGAGTCGCCTGTTTGCAGCTGCCTGGCTGTGATAGGGTACCGAGCAGGGCAATAAAAATGTTAATCTTCTCAGACCTGCCTCTGCCTTGTGGAGCCTGCGAGGCTGTGGCAGCAATAAGGTAGGTGGAGAAGTTAAAGGGGAAAACATAAATTAGGTCACGAGCGGATAAAGAGATGGATTTTCAATAGGCTTCAACCTTCAGAGATGGGAGGGCCTAAATTAAATGGATCATACAAAATTCAATAAACAAGGATTGTAGATGGCAGATAATTTATCCCATTATAATTTGAATTAAGCTGGAACATCAATAACACCCATGACCTGAAGGTTATTAAGAGACAGCCAATAACAGGGACTGAACCAGCACATGTTGTAGATTATTGCTAAGAATTTAGGGCTCAGGCATTTAAGACTCGGGGACCGATGGCCTGGAAGATAAATTTCATCCTTGGAGCAGACCACGGGAGGATTAGCAACTAGTGGGGTCCTCCAGCCACCAGCCTGCAGCCCACTCACGTGTGACCAGGACAGCCGGACGTGCTCCCCACTTGCTGAGACTCTAGACGGGTTTCTTCCTATCAGCCCCAGACATCCCTTTTCTCAGGGCAGTTACTTTAGAAAACCCTGTGGCTATAAATCCTTTTTCTACCCCTTTGAGCCGTAAATCTTCTCCCAGGCTCTTGCTCATTTCACAGCCCACGGGACGCCTTTCTCAAGGACCCAGGCCATCCTGTGAGACGTGAGGATGAAGGAGCTCACGCTCCCACCTCCCGGAACCTGCAGGAGAGTAGCAGCCCCCTGGGATGGGTGCACGCGGGCAAACACAGGTGCCTAATCGCACAGAAGGTCGTTTGCAAGCTCAGGGACAGCTTCTGCTGGTCACATCCCACGCCAGCCTCCCTCCCCTGCCAGCCTCCTGTCTTTCCCGCTGGGTAGCTCACGCACCTGCCTGTTTCCCTGGAGTTGTTCGGTCTCTGTCCCCTGTCGCAGGGGTCTTCAGGAAAGTCTTCCCGGCCTGTTTCCGCCTTGTCCTGTGCAGTGTTTACTTTGCCACGTGTCTGGAGACGTCCGTGGACCTGGACTAAGCCGAGGTCGCCGGGTCTCCACTCAGCCGTCCCGAGTATACAGCACGCCTGTGCGAGCCAGTTAATCCAAGGCGGCTGTTTCCGTCTGCAGGGGGAGACTGGGATCAAACATGGAAACCAGACCACATCCATCAGCTAACCGGGCCCAGCGAATCTCAAAAACACTAGTTTGGTGGAAGTTCAGTTCCCAGGCCACATTTCTCCCCATGCAAGTCTGGTTCCACCCTCCCTAATACCTGGTTTGTATTCGTCCCCTTAGCCACTCGGTTTTCTGGGACTTTCGCTGTCCAGCGTCGTCTGGGGGAGAGACCAGCAGGGTCTGACCGCGTCGTACCAGCAGGGACACGGTCACAGTCTGAGCTGCTTCCTGCATGTGTCCCCTTGTTCTTACAGGAAACCGTCCTCGCCATCATTGTCTCCCCTGGCCAGAGAAACGCTGTCGTCTCCATTCCGCCGATAAGGTGGGGAGGCATAAACGGAGCGTCTTGCCCAGGGTCGCACGCGTGGATGGTGCCAGAGCGGGGATTCGAATCCAAGCAGTCTGCACCATTTCATGGCGGAACGTAGCAAGGATTTAATTTCATAAATGAGGATTCCCGAGGTGAACGTAATCACAGAAAGCGTATCTAGAAAACTGGCAGGGCAGCTGGAGAGAAACAGTTTCCTGAGGGACCAGAGGGGACTTCTGCCGGAAGGAGCCCCAGCCAGGCAGAAGACGTGGCGGGAGGGGCTGGGCACTGCTGTGTCCGGGGCGAGCAGGGCGTTGGCTGGGGGAGGGGAGGGGTGGTTTACGGCAGGAGTTTCGAACCAGCCACGTCACTGAATTCTGTAGGACTTCAGGACCCCTCTACTGTGCAACACCAAGGGGACCGTGCCATCCCCTTAACGACAGGACATCACTTAACCTTGAATGCCCAGCAGAGGCTCCTTGGTGACCACGCTGGCACGGCAGCAATGCCTGGCGGAGGAGTCTTGCCTGTGAGTGCAGATGAGTGCCCAGCCATCTGGGACTGCAGGCGAGTCTTGCAGAAGAACTTTCCAGGGAGCTGAAGGGCGTACACGAACCACTGGAGATTGGTCTGCTGTGGTTACTGTCTCCCCTCCGTACTCACCAGCCAGCGGGGGCGGGCAAGGCCCTGGCATCTCTCCATCAGCTTGTTCACTCCCCTCTCCCCCAAGAGCAGGAGGCACCCACGTCACTGCTCTGGCTGCATCTCCCGCCTCTCACGTGCTGCCTTCCAGGCACTGGGTGGCGTAGGATCTGCCCATAGAAGTCTTGAAATCTGCCAGGAGAATTGTGTGTGAGTCGGTGAAACTATTACCTGTTCATTTGATAAGAGAAAATTAAATTATTCAGCTCCCAATAACACAAGCAGCATCCCAGCCGTAATAGTGGAGTAATTGTTTTACAATTAAGGCGTGCCTGGAATGCACATTACCAGCTCATTTTCATAATGTGCGCATTGAGTTGCTTACTTTTTTTCCAAAGAGGCAATTCAAATAAGTAATTTAGTGGTAGAAATAAACTATGAATTTAATTTATGTGTTCATCAATTGTACAATTAAACTGAATGCTAATTGACTGTAGAATTATAGCTAAATGGGACACTGGACCGGGGTAATTAGTTCCTGTTCTGTTTTTCATCGTGAGCATAATTTTTGGTGGCCTCACCATACCCAATTAGATTTTGTTTGGCTTTATTGGAGCATAAATCATTCTTCTAGCACGAAGATTTAATCCTCGCAATACGACTGGTGTGTTTACTCTCCTGTCGCAAAAGCTTATCTCTTTAAGAGAAAGGACATCTGACTCCAGTCGTGGGGACCTGGAGGATGCGGCGCCTCTGCCATGTCAGCGTGTGCTCCGTGGCGGGAGCGCGGCGGCGGACGGGTCAGCCGCGGCGGCGTCTGGATGCTGGGAAGGTTCCCCGGGAGGGGCCGGGGCCCTGCACGGAGTACTCACCACCTGTACGGTTTTCATTCCCAGTTACTACCCATGTTTTAAGATGCCGGTGAGGACGAGTGCCCGGGAAAAGCACGTACGCAGGGAACAAAACATGTTTTCACGGGAACAGAAAGGCCCTGCGGTCCGCACACAGCTCCGTCCTGCCAGGGGCGGCTTCGCCCGGGCTCTGCCTCACTCTGACTTCATCAGCCAGAGGGTCCAGTTGCTCACGGCCAATCCCTGGTTGGATTCGAAGACACAGCTAGGCCCATTTTGCTTTCCCCAGCTGCTCAGAAAGAACAGAATCAAAGGGGAAAATGTGACGTGCTGGCTCCCTTTATGACGGCTGGAACTTACCTTTCCGCGCACCTGGAGCAGGTGAGCCCCGGTCGCACAGACTCTGCGGGGCGCCCGTCCCCACACCTCCCGCTGCACCCAGGTCGCCCAGGGTGCGGAGGAGCTTGTTAGAACTCAGCTTCCCAGACAGAGGCGGCCCTCTGGCGACACTAAAGAAGCTGAAACTTCAGGACTATCCTGGGCACAGTCCCCTTCCAGGCAGTGTGGGAAATTCCAAAACTGGCCTCTCTGAGAGGCCAGACCCGGCATAAAGCCAGATGTGAAACCAGGCTCTTTCCCGCTACCTTCTTCTTAACACGGGGCTTCTGTCTGAGCACGTCTATCCCAGTCATTGCACAAACATGGAGATGTGTCCTGACGTCATCGAGGACGCTGGCGGACGCAGCAGAGAACAAGGCGGATCCAGACCCCGTCTGGCGGAGTGTGGCGTGCAGCCTTCAGCTGGGACTCGGAGACCTGGGAAATGCATCTGTGCCAGTGAGAACTTTCCAGACCCACCCGCGAGTCTCCTCTGCCTGCCCTGGCACAGCTGGAGGGGAATCGAACTGCCTCAGCCTCCCGCGGCTGCTGTGACAAATTGCACCATCGCGGTGGCTCAAAACAAAAGCAATTCAACATCTTACAGTTCTGGGGGCAGAAGTCTGGAGGCTCCGGGGAAGCTCTGTCTCCTTGTCTTTTCCAGGCTCTGGAGGCCGCCCGCACACCCCGGATCACGGCCCCTTCCTCTGTCTTCACAGGCTCCGGTCACAGCCCTCCCACCTCTGCCTCCTCCGTCCTCGTCTCCTTGTGACGCCGCCTGTGGTTGCCGCGCTCACCCTGACAGCCCAGGGGAATCGCCGCAGCTCAGAATCCGTAACTGAATCGCGCGTGCAAAGGGCTTTTTGCCCTGTGAGTTGACATTTGCAGGTTCCCAGGGTTACGTTGTGGGCATGGGGGGGCCAACATTATTCTGCCAACCACACCGCCATGGGGAAAAGCTGTGAAATGTCGCCTGTGTTTCGGACTTTCGATCTTTCTGGGAGGCTTTGAAATACCTGGTGTCCGCTGTTCACTGCACCTGCTCTAATCTACTCTCAGTCAACACTGAAGTGGGGAAAGGGGCGCCTGGGCAGACGGGGAGTGTCCCAAGGCAGAGGTCCTTCCTGCCGCCAGTGGGGGGTTTATGGCGGAGCAGAGGTTTGTGCTGTGCTTGTTGGTGGCACTATTTAGATCACACAAAGGCAGACCCCCCGGGAAGCTCGCTGAGATGGCAATGGAAGTTGGGAGGGATGAGATCAAAGGGGGTGATTTAATCCAGGGAAGGAGAATTGCTCAGAACGTCATTCACTTTGCCATACGGGGACAAGATGTGACAGGGTCTCAAACCAGAACCCTTCTGGAACGACGAGTCTGCATGTGACGCGTGAGTGCGTGGAACACAACCAGCAGCTGGTCGGCGTCGGCTCCTGAGGGTCAATGACTCAACATCGGACAAAGAAGAACTCAAGCCTGCGCCTCACAGATCTGCTGCTGGCACCCACCTGCTGACACGCCTGTCCCCTCTCTGCTGCTCAGACCTTTCTTCGTCTCTGTTTTGTCCTAAGGACGGGTCACCTTTTCATATACTCTTACATTTTTTTTCCTCATCTCTCTCCCCACGAGATCAGAAATTATTCCTTTGTTCTCCATCCCAATAACAAGAAAATTTCCCGATATGTAGAAGGTGACTGATATTTATAGAATGGATGGTGTGATTAGTATACTGTATTTATTTGCCATGAGGGAAATACTCTCCTTATTACAGTATTAAAGCTGGCTTCTTACAGCTACTTGGAGAATGACATTTTGAAATGTGTAAATCAAGCTGGGGTCTTTCGGGCTCTCTGGACTCCCCAACGCCAAAGGGCGTTGAAGACAGGGCTGGTCAGCATCCTTCCCTAAATCAGTCTCCGCAAGTTTCCACTAGAGTTTCGTGAAGGCACAGAGGAAAATTGAAAATCTGAGAAGCTTTCACATAATACTAATGAAAACGTTGAATGTCTGATATGATATATGGAGAATTACAGATAAGAAGACCCTTGCTAAGAATTATAGATATTTCCAAGGAAAATATCAGAGCTACCAAAAATAGAATGAATCACTAATGACATAGTTACAGAAAAATTTCTGGGACCGTAATAAAGACCTGAGATTACAGGCAGAAGGGATTCACCAAATCTCAAGGAGAACCAGTAGAAATGGGCCAAATTTAGGCACATTTTGGCAAGTATTTAAAATAACGAAATAAAGATAGACGCAAGACACTAGACCATTTTTAGAAAGAGAAGAATGTGGCTACAGACAAGCAAACGCGGCGCAGCGGGGTCTCAGCTTGCTCTTCGGCCACATCCTGCGCAGGAGCCGGCCCTGCGGCTGCAGAGACGCCGGCGAGGAGGCGGCCCAGGGCCTCACAGCCAGCGCGGGGGCTGAGACCCCGACACCCGCCACGACACGAGCTCGTGACCACACTCCCCAGATGTGCAAAGCGTCACAAAACGTCGACCTCAGACTCAAGAAGAGATAAACTTATTAATTCAAGATACCGTTGGCATCTTCAGAAAACATATTAGACAAACACCCCACGCCCGACCCCACACGCCACACCTGTGAACGCAGAAGGATGGTTCTCTATGCCAAGCATTGCCCGTGCCCAGAGATCCCCACTCTGCTCTGCAGCCAGGCCCGAGAACGGCTCTAACAGCCAACGAACGACCATTATATGAAATAACCATACCATGAATTATTTTCTGTTATCTACAGAGGGGGGAAAATGGACCATAATGTGAAGTCAAGTGCTTCTGCCCTGTAGAGACTGGGGGAGCAGCCCCTTCTCCCTTCCTTGCCTTTTGCATTTTCCAGATTTTTGAAAGACATTCTTTTCACTAAAAACAGCAACAAAAGCTTCCCATAACGAGAAGAGCCAAGTTTTGTGGGTCACAGTGACCTGATGCCAAATCATTCTAACATTCAGTTCTAATTAGGACAGAAAGCCCTGTATTTCTGCCTTGCTCCTACAAACGCTTTCAAATGTGAACTTCCAAATCTTTTTTTAAAACTCTTCTTCTAGGTCCCACTTGGTCAAAATAAACCTTTAATAAAAAGATTTTACGTTACTTTTTATCCAAGAGACTCCCAGAAACTTTGAAAGCGACTCTGTAATTGAAAAATCAAACAAACAAAACTCTTTCCCACCTGTCCAGCTCTGGGCTTCTTCATCTGCCACCCCGTGACCTTGAACTTCGGGGGAGGCTGCTCCACTTCCCTTAGCTCCAGTTTCCTCATCTTTAAAACGGAGGTGATAGTATCTACTGCAAAACAGCAGAGACAGAAATAAAATAATTTAAGGCAAGGGCAGAGTCTCTCCTCTTGACGGTGCAGACGGCAGAAACAGGTGGCAGCAGGAGACCGGGGGAATCGGCCTTGACCTTGACACCGTGGTAGAGGTCGTTTTGGAATAGTTTTGTCACTAAGTATGCCTATTCCTGTTTGGTTAACCTCACATTTTAATAAAACCATCAAACCAACAACCTTTCCTGGATCGCGAGGTCCCCAAAACCAGCCTCAGGTCTGAGGATTCACGAGAAGAATCCACAGAATTCAGAAAAGCTGTTAGGCTCACAGTCACATGGTTTATCGCCGTGAAAGGGCGAGGTTAAACAAGACGAGGGAAGGTGTGCACGGACAGGGCAGGGTCCAGGGGACACCAGGTACGAACCTCCAGTTGTCCTCCCCTGGTGGAGTCACAGGGACATTGTTTACTCCTCCCGCAGGAACGTGTGTCTACACAGGGAGCGTCGGCAGCCGGGGCAGCTCGCCGGAGCCCCGGGGTCGGGCACTCGCTGGGGTCGGTCACAGCCGACTGGTTGTCCCTCCGTAGGCTGAGCTGACACTGCGTGGCCCGAGGCACCAGGTTAACAAGGACACTCGTATCACGCAGGACATGCCAAGGGCTCAGCGCCGACCTTCCAGAAGGTGGGCGGGCCTTTGGACGAGGTTCATCCCCAGGCACACTTCTTGTCAGAGATTCGGTATCTGAAAAAAAGCAAGACACCGGTGACAAAGACCTGCCGGGAAAGTGGTGGGAGCGATCCTAGGGCCGGAGGAGAAAGCCGAGGACGGAGACTGTGGCCGACGTTTCTGGGGGCGCGTTTGTGTCTTAAGTTAGTCAGGGAGTCGTGGAAATCGGCTGTAACACATCTATTCAGTAAATGCCAAGAGGTGACAACCTGGGCTTTCTAGAGCTGGGGGTCTAGATGAGGGGTCAGCAGGCTTTTCCTGGAAAGGGCCACAAACCACAAGGTTTCTGTGGCAGCTTCTCAACTCCACCGTGCGGAGCAGAAGCAGCCAGTGACACCGTGTAAACAGACAGGTGGCTGCTTCCCACGAGACTGCCTGTGGGCACTGCCATTTAAATTCCTATACTCCTCATGCATCCTGACATATTTGGCCTCTTGGTTTCTTGAACAAGTGAAACCTGGGATTTGGGAGTGGTGAGACTACTCTGTGTGATACCGTGATGGTGGGTACGTGTCCTTGTACAGCTGCCAAACCCTGCAGAGTGTGCTACACCCACAGCAAACCGTAACGTCAACTACGGACTTTGGCTGATGATAATCTACCGATACTAGTTCACTGGTTTTAGAAAATGCACCGCACTAACGTAAGATGTAAGAATAAGGGAAGCATGCGCCAGGCCCCGTGGGTAGCAGGGACAGGTACATGGAACTCTACGTATGACCTACTCAATTATTCTGTAAATCTAAAACTGCATTAAAAATATAAGGTCTAAAAAAATGTAAAAAAACATTCTTAGTTCACAGGTCACATGAAATCAGGCAGCGGACTGGGTTTGGCTCATGACAGACCCTTGGATGAGCTGGGAGAGCAGCCCACACAGGCATGCGGTCCCTAGAATGGGGC
Source organism: Lepilemur ruficaudatus (assembly GCA_963574885.1). Taxonomy (NCBI): domain Eukaryota; kingdom Metazoa; phylum Chordata; class Mammalia; order Primates; family Lepilemuridae; genus Lepilemur; species Lepilemur ruficaudatus. Next base: position 21,234 of record CAUYRT010101091.1, on the reverse strand, counting down.
AGACACAACGTCGCTGGACGTCGCTGGTCCCCCGGGCAGTGGGACCCCGAGAAGGATTCCTAACGGGAAACTCAGGTGGAAACTTTGCGAGGCTCAGAATACTCCCTTTTTGATGCTGTTTGCTCAGGATCTAATTTAGCAACATGAACAGGACCCAACAGCAACCTGAGAATCCACACGGCCTACAGGAGTGATTCTGGCATCCACTGGCCTGGGAAAAGCCAGTCCTCGCGCTCGCTCCGGCTTTAAAGAGCTGTGTTCCTTGCAGCAGGAACTCTGAAAGCCGGGTCTACAGGGAGGCGGGAATTCTGCAGATACTGTGCTGCCCTTAATAAGCTGCTCGCCCTCCCTGCCCGCTTCTTGAAGATGGAGCAGTCGATAAAGCGTCTCTCTGAACAGCGTAACAGGCACAATTCATTTGGCCAACACGTATTGAGCGCCCACTGTGTGCTCGCGGCTCTGTCTGCTCTAAGAGTGGCAATTACGGGGTGATGTCGGAAACCTCCAAGTAAGAGAAGGAACAAGTGGTGTCATATTGATCTCACAGAATGTTTGCTAATAGATTTCTAATGCGACCCCGTGCTCTGCCTGTGTGGCCGCCAAGCGCCTGGTTAACAGTGGTCTGCGACTATTTCAGCCGTGCCTTCCCGTGTGCACCAAATTGTAGCACGCCACCCAGCCACGTGACAAGATACTCCCTTACTGCTTCCAATATCTTCGTTATGCCAGCCAAGGTCTCAGCCTAGTTCTATAAAGAAAAGCCGTGAGCCGGTGGCCCGCAGGAAGGTCAAGAACGCAGACTCCCTTGGGCCCCACCTGCAGACCGTCAGCAGAAACCAAGTCCCATCCTGCATCACTGGCATCTGTGTTCGCATCACTCACCCTGCTCGGGATCTGGAGCGATTCGAGACCTAACCACAATCTCTACTCCAGGTAGAGTGTTTACTCTGAGGACCTGGTCAATAGCTCATTGTGCCTAGCTTTAAATAGTACGTGGGGGTTTTGCATTTCTCTCCATCACCAAAGCAGTGAGAATTGTGTTCCGTGGAGGCCCCTTCCCTGGGGTCAGCCTTCCACCTGGCAGCCTAAAAGAAGAGCCAAGGCAGCTTTAGCGAACAGTTAGGAGCACGGAGTGTGAGGCCGTGGGGCTCCCCGGCGCCTCCCTAGCTCTGCGATCCTGGCTGTGAAGTGACCTGACATCTCTGTGCTCTCATCTCCCCACCTGCCAAGTGGGACCAGCAGGCACGCCCACTTGTGAAGGCTCAGGGCCTGACCCGAAGTGTGCAGCAGATGAGTGGGGTCGTAAAGGACCAGAGCGATGACAGCTGTCCATCCCGGGCACTGCGGGGAAGACAGAGGAGAGAAGATGAGGAGCACCTGCTGTGGGCATCGAGCGCGGCGGGGGGCTCGTAGCGGAGAACCCACACCCGGTCTCCCTGTCACGTTTGCCACGACTGCACACGCCAGAAACCGCGCTGCCCTCTGCTGACCGATGTGCCCGGTCCACGGCTGCCCTCGATGAGACCTTTGCTGCCACCTGGAATATTAAGACAATCCCAACAAAGGGGCTGGATTTGCCTCCTGACACTCCAAGGACCCTGACTAAGAACCAAACCGGCAGCAGCTGACTGGAGCACCTGGCAGGTGGGAAGGTGTCCCCCGTGCTGGGTCCAGAGCCCACCTGGCAGCCCCTTCCCCGGCCATGCAGCACCAGCGGTCCATGCATGCGCAGTGACAGAGCTCTCGGCCCTCTCAGGCCTCACTCTGGCTCCAGTGCCACCGGCAGCCTCCACCTGTGGCGGTTCCTCTCTCCCACGAGGACAGAGGTGAAAGCTCCCGACCCAGCCTGTGGTTCGGGCTGCGCAGGGCTGGCCTCCCGCCCCGCCTTCCCACTAGTCTTCTCCACCTTCCTTGGCACCTGGCTTCCCGCACCCTTCTGAGACACCAAACGTCGCTCTGTGTCCCATGTCCCATGCCCAGGGCTCCTATGACACCCAGTGTCGCAGGCAGGGGAGTGGGGACTTGGGTAAGGTCACCAAGCAGACTCGTCAAGTGTCCTGCCACAGCGCACAGGGGCTTGCCCTTGAGTGGCCAAGGGAGCCCCTCCTATCTGATGATCGGAACCAACGCCACCAACATACTGTCCCCAAGCCCGGGGCCTAAATGAGGACCCGCTCCAAGCCCCACTTCTGGGCTGCGGAGTGTGCTGTGGTCTCTGGGAAGTGAGTGGACCAGCATATGGGGGCCTTCCCGCGTCTCATCTTCCTCCCCCGCGATCGCAGTTTAACCTGCCGCTGCGGCGGGTCACAAACAAAACATACGGGGTTCGTTCCTACCTTTGAAAACATCACAGAGTCAAAAGACATGTTCCCCGGCTGAACGACACCTCACCGAGTACCACTGGCCACGGGAAACACATCAAGGCCATCGGCTACGGTGTTTGAAAAGCAAAGTTGATCCCTGGTAGAGGAAGAGTGCCGGCAAGTCCCCCACATCGAAAACAAGCTCCTTTTAACTAAAGGTCTAGCGGAGGTCAGGCGTCGAGAGGACTTGCAGAAGCGATATCTTCAGGGGAAAAAAAGAACAGTGATTTGAGTTCTGACATGGAACCCTGTGCGCTGGAGCAGCGGGTTCACCGTCCTCTCGCGGGCAGTGGGCACCGAGGTCAGGCACCCGCGGTGAGCCTCGAGGCCGGCTCAACGACGACGAGGTTTGTGACAGGGAACCGAGAAAAGAAAGTGGGGATCGGTGACAGCCCACGGGGGACCCAGGCAATTCCACTCCCGCTGCGCCGCAGGAACCGGCTCCCGTAGGCAGGAGAAAATGAGGCCGGTCAGTTCCACGTCGACCCCCAAGGGCGCCGAGTTACACCCCGCCGTCCACTCCTGGCGCCATTTATAATTTGTGGGTTCGTATTGCTAAGTCAGCCTCGAGGGAAGAAGAAGAAATGCTGCACAGTAAGATTAATGAGAGGAGGAAAAACAGCAACAGGCCAGGGAACAACTCCCAGTCCTTCCTGCCAGGCCCCTGCGTGCGCGTGGACAGAGGGCTCCCTTGAGTACGGCCAGCTGCGGACAGAGCCCCCCATGACCCTGTGTGCAGACATTCACACTGCGTGGTGAGCCACGGCCACAAAGGAGCAAGCCGACCGAGAGGCACTTTCTTGGGACATCGGCTGTAAATCCACCTTCTTCTTTTGCATCAAGAACCAAATGCAGGGGACGGGCCCTGACTCCCTTTCGCTTGTATCCTTGAAGATGACATTTGCAATTTTGCTACTTTATTAGTGGTGCCAACTTTTTACTGTTAGGCCTCAGGAAGTACATGACAAACCCACAGGTGAAAACTTGTGCTCCAAGAGAAGACGCATCTCTACGGCACCTCATTTTTCTGTAGACTCGGACATATTTCAAACCGTTGAGCTTCACTGCTAGAAGTGTGGGCCCGGCAGTGCCAGCATCCCAAGGAGCTCCGAAGGAATGCAGATTCTCGGACTCCCCGCAGCCTGCTGAGTATCATCTGCATTTTATTAAGATCCCTGGGTGATTTGTGAGCGCCTGAAAGCTTGAGAAGCTCTGCTACAACGCGAGTTGGTAGTAGCCAGATGCGCCTCACGTGGCATGTGGTCCACACCCCGTCACTCCTCATCAAATAACCGCAGCGGCAGCGAGAGACCCAGCCGGGCGCCCCGCGGGCCGCCAAGTCAGAAGCCCACAGAGGCCAGTGGGCTATGGAGGCAAACAGGTGAAGCGTTCCTACAATGGGTCATATGGGGGCTCACTTGAGAATGCATTTATTTTCCACTCCAATCACGAAAATGCCCCACAAAGAGCCCCTCCGAGACGGCGTCATTTCCAGGGGGAGATCCGGGAGGACCCAGACCACCGCAGCTTTCTCCTGCCGCTGCCCCTCCCGAGGCCCCTCCCCTTCGCCTTCCAGTAAGTAGTGTCTTATTTAATGCCTCGTGATTGCAGAATGCACTGGCACTGTATTTATGGAACGTCTCTCTTTCCGCCGCCTGACGACGGGGGCAGTGCAATTGCCAGGAGCGGAGGAAATGAATTTCGGGTGATGTGTTTGTACTTGACATACGATACATTGTTTCATTTTACTATCAAGACATACACTTAGTCAGCCTGCTGTTTAGAATTTACCAGTAATGTTGATACTTTCCATTTGACAGTTCAGGGTGCGGAGCAACATTTAGAGGGCGTGCACATTAGCTTTTTAAAATCAAACGCTCCTCCATGCAGGAGCGCAGTGCTGCTATTTGCTTTGTGCTAATGTTTATGCTACCTGCCGGCAAAAAGCAGAGATCTTTTTGAAAAAGAAAACACACTTTCATTCTTTATTGAAACATGTAATCGAGTTCTTTATACACCAGAGAAGCCTATTCATTTGTGCTGAATGGTCATTGAGATATTCTGTCTATTGAAAACGTACAGCCTTCGTGCAGACGCAGAATGGACTCTTGTAATGCCCAGGGGGAAAAAAATAATGCTTTCTGGAACAACAATTTTAACCAATTATTTTAGACAAATATTTGGACATATCCATTTCAGCAGGGATGATGGACACAAAGTCAGAAGGAGTCTGTCTACTTTGGATTGACGTGGCTGTTAGGTTTGTGCAGGCCAGGGAGGCCCCTCCTCCGCCAACTACCTGTTAAAGATAAACACAAACGGGGCTTTGCGGTAGAAAAGCATATTCCATGCAGATTGCCTTTAACATTCCGAGATGATGGTTCATGATTTATTTTCAAAATAGTGTATCTGTGAAAAATTAAGAGCCACAAGGATCCAATTATCTCAATGGCAGCCTAATTTATGTGGCATGAAGTACTTCAAAAAAAATCGGGAGGTGTGTTGAGTGAGGCTAAATTGGTATCGTCTTGCTGGGTCCCAGCTTGAAGTCTATCTGAACGAGGCGGATCTCATTAAACACCACCAACTTAAAGTCGCTTAGGTGATAAGAAAGATGAAGACGTCGTTTGGGGCCCAATAGAAGTTCTTCTTTTGTTCATAAATATATGTCCCCCAGGGGCATCCCTGACTTCCTCATGCAGACAGCACCTTGGAAGACCAGCTGCGAGGTCAGGTGGCGTGGGCTTACCCCTCAGCCTGGACACCGGGGGCCCTGCAACCTGACTGTTAAGAGGAGGCTCAGACCATCAACTCCCTCCGTCCCCAGGCTGCAGTCCTGCCTGCACGCTGCTATTGATTTGGGGAAGGAGCGTGGAAATTGATCAATATCTGTTGGCAGCTGAAATCTTCAGATATTTCTTAAAGAACCGGACTGTCATGTTTCTGTGGGCAGAGAGGGTGGCTGGTGCTCCGGGTTACGTGATTAAATAACACCTAGTTTAGCTGTTGTTGATAAGTGACGGGTCAACGCAGGGGCGGTGTTCACTGTGATTAAGCAGGAGCAACCTGCAATGACCTGCTCCTCTGGCACCCGTATCGGTGAAGAAAATTTGTCACTTGCTGGTTTAGAAGCAGTTTCTCCCTCCTAATGAGCTCTGCAAACAGAGGGGAGTTCAGACAGACCCGCAACAACAACCAAAAATATCAAACAGCTGAAGGGGGTGGAAGACCCTCAGAGCACTGCTGGGCTCCCGACGTGCCCTGGCCACACTCAGGAGGGGTGCAGGAGACAAAATCGTGCAGCTAGCAGCAACTATGTGCCGCAGCTTTTCACAGCATCCTGGAGATACGCAAAGACTGTTCCTCTGTAGCGTAATGCCTGGGTGCACACACTTCCACAGAGTCACCTCACTAGCTCCGGCACTCAGTGGCACAAGGGACTCTGCATTCGGAGGGGACGTGCAAATATATTTCACTAGCAAGAAGGCATTCCCAAACAACCCCATTTTGACCATTCCATGTCCTGTGGAACATATTTTGGGAAGAACTGATCAGATATTCTATACTTGGCCATCACCTAGCTTCTAGAATTATCCACCCATTCTGGAGCGTCTCAGAGGCTGAGGGTACGCTGCAGCTTACACACTCATAGCTGTAAGGGAGGGAAGATACCACCACCAGAAGACAGGCGAGTTCAGTCCAATGATAGTCAAGTTAAGGCAAAAACCTTAGGACTCCAGAGAGCCAAGATAAGAAACCCAGCAAGCCTCGGATGTAACCAGAACACTTACATTGTATGTACAGTTTTTACGTTATTTTTTAGGACTTCCGGATTCTCCAAAGCATAACCTAATGAAGAGAGGAGACTTGTGTTTGAACCTGTGCCGGGCTGCTCACAGGTAAGTCCCAGTGGGCACAGTCTATTTACTTATCTGAAAAGGGGAATGATCATCTCTAGCTTACGGGACTCTCTTGTAGAGCAGTGGACTATAAAATGTGGTCTACAGTTAGTAGTTTGCCAATAAACAGTGTCTGAAACTGTGGATTCACACAACGAGAGTGTGTTGACCGCCTGGCTGTACTAAGTACAACGCGACCACACGGCCGTTTGCATGAGAATGTGCACGTGTTTGTGTGTCTGTCTGAGCGTCCTCAGAACCCAGGTGCTAAATGAAGCTTCTGTCAAATTCACAGGAAACTTACCTCTTTTCTTACCTGAGGCTGACTTCCTCGGTCTGAGGCCCGTGCAGTCTGCTCGTACAATTCTTGGGCCCGTTCTTCCAGAGCCCACCGTGAATCACACGTGCTTGAGGCGGCCCCTGCGGAGACGGGGCAGTTGTTACTCCTGCGGCTCACAAGTCATCCGGCTCATCAGTGTGAGTGTAGCCCGGCCTTTGAGGAAGGTAGACTCTCCCCGGCAAGTTCAGAACCGACAACAGAGTGGGAGCTTGCCAATCACAAAGGGCTCTCACCTGCACTGCTCAGCTCAGTGGCTTCCTGCCCGAGTTCAGTGACAAAGAGCCGTGTCCTTCAGCTCCAAGCTCACCTTCATGACCCGCACGGAGTCTCCCCTTCTTTTATGCCAAGGACCAAAAGTCGTGTGGGTCAGATTTCAACTTCCCACTGGGCCGGTGTCAAAGAACTCACCGACGCCGTTGAGTGGGGGACAGGTGAACTCCCTGTAAAGCAACACGAGGAAAGCAGGGTCTCAGGGCACCGACAGGACGCGAGGATTTGTTCCTTCCCTGCGGCCCGCTGTGCGCCAGCCTCGCCCTCTGGCGTGTTGGAGGATCTGTGACGTGTCCGTGTGTCGTGCACAGCAGGACTGTTATCACCAGGAGCTTTAAATTACAGGACTATCAGGGCAGCAGGAAAAAAAAAACTAATCACAGCTACCACGTTTTCACCGTCCAAACAGCCTTTGAAAACACATGCATTTAGTTGGGCTAAATAATTTCATTTTCTGTGCAAAGTTTCTCAACCTCAGCACTATTAACATTTTTGGGGGGGGGCAGATAATTCTCCTGTGGGGGCTGCCCAACGATCGTAGGATGGTTAGCCGCATCCCTGCTCTTTACCCACCAGACGCCAGTAGCACCCCTCCCCACGTCACAGCCAGAGAAGTCTCTAGACATCGTCAAACGTACCTTGTGGGGCAAGATCGTCCTTGGTTGAGAGCCGCCGTGCTGGGGTGAACTTTCCCTCCAGTGCACGCCGGCGGAGAAGTCCGGGGGGACTTCTCCCGGGAGAAGAACCTGGGAGGGACGAACCTGTTCCCGCCTAGATCCCGGTGGGCTGCAGTAGCTTCCTGTGGCCACTGGAGCAAATACCACAAACTTAGTGGCCTGAACGATACAATATTATTATCTTACAGTTCTAGAAGTCGGAAGTCCGCAATGGGTCTGGCTGGGCTAACACCTAGGTGTCTGCAGGGTTGGTTTCTTCTGGAGTCTCCAGGGGACAATCTGTGTCCTGGCCTTTTCCGGTGTCAGAGGTTGCCCTCACCCCTGTGCTCGTGGACCCTTCGTCCACCTTCAGAGTCATCATCCACAGACCGTGACCTCCTCTCCTGCCTGCCTGTCCCACTTTGCAGGACCTGTGATGACGTTGCCTCACCTGGATGATCCCAGATCCTCCCTGTTTTAATTAAGGCCACCTGATTAGCAACCTTAATTCCATTAATATGTGTACCTTAACTCCCCTTACGCTGGGGACTGGATGTGGATATTTATGGTGGGGGTGGGTGGGGAGGAGAGAAATTACTCTGCCAAACACAGATACGAAAAAACCTCCTGGAATAAAATCCAAACTCCTCAAAGTGGCCTTTGAGCCCCGCCTGGGACAGCCGTTGCCCATGTCAGGGTCTTTTTCCTCATCTCAAGCCTCGTGGGCATTTCTGGTCCTCAAGTATGCCAAGTTCGATCCTTTCCAAGTCCTTTATCTTTGTTGTGTTGTTTTATTTATGAAAACTTTTCAGAAGTAAAGAGGAGAACTTGCGATAGCAGAGCAAATGTGTCCTTGTCATCAGGAACGGAGGGACGTCCATTTGTTTTCACATGATTAGGATTCCCTGAGGTCTTGACTCTCTCTGGGCTCTTGGCCTGGGGGGTGTGTGTTTCTCCCAGGTCTTTACTCTCTCGGAGCTGCCTTGCTTTCTTCTCAGCGGAAATGTCACCCACTGGCACGGCCGTCCTTCTCTGGTGTCTGTGGAAGCACCAGCCCTGGCCACCTCTGTGCTGAGGAGCAGTGAGAGTCTCCGCATCTCATTTGCTTTCTTCGTAGCACTTATCACAGTTTGTAGTTTCTCCAGTAGGTTCTCCCTGCCTGCCCCAGAGGGTGCACACGTCCCATCCACTGGAGGCGTCTCAGTCCCATCAGTGAGTTCACCGTCGAACCTCAGCGACGACAAACGTACCGACTGCTCGGCGCCACTCACAGGTGCCTGTCACTGGGTCACTGGAGGTTGAGCAGTGAGGGGAGGGATAGCGGGGTGTGCCCTTCTCGTGGGTTTGGTTACGCTCTCACGAGGCAGGGCAGGCAGGGAAGCCAGAAAGGAAGAGAGAAACAATGAGGGGAAATAAGTTGAGTTTTTTGAGCACTGGGCAGGTGCCACACCCGGTGTGGTAGTGCTGTGGTCTGGAAGGCAGGCGTCACGACTGGCAACTCAGAGTGGAGGGATCTCGGGCTCAAAAGCATTAAGCAGTTCCAAGCCATCAAGTCAGGATGCCAGCACCGCGCCGTGTCCAAGCTGAGCGCTAGCGTGGGCCCCGGTCTCGCAGAGGGAGGCGGGGAGGCTCCCAGGCCTGGGGTGTGAGATGGGACCAGCACGTGGCTCCCTGGAAGGAAACCTCAGACTTCACCTTCCTCTCATCAGCTCCCCGGTGCTACGAGTGTCCCCTGAGCCCGGACACCTGGAGGCAGCGTCCTCACAGACCGAGGAGGATGAGGACTGGACCATGCCAGGTCCCTGGGCCCCTCCCCAACCTGAGGCCCAGATCGTCTCCCTGGGATGACTGAGGGGGTCTGTGCTGGGGGCCCGCCCTTCTGGGCACGCAGGCCACCAGCATGGCAGGTTATTTTTTTAAGACCATTGTGAGTTTAAAAAAAAAAAGACTTTGCCACCCTTGGACACAGCATTCCTTAATGAGAACGACTTCAGTCTCTGCCCCTCTCACGCCTTGTTACTGCAATTATAACTCCTCTGTGCCTTTGGGGAGAGCTCTCGGGAGGCAAGGAAGCAGAAAATACGCTTTCTTGGAAGTTTTTCCTTTTAGATTAGGCTGTTTTTTGTGGCCCTGATGCCAACCTAGTCACCTGTCCTGACGAGGTGTGGGTTTGAGTTGCTGCAGCCACATCTCCGTAGAGGCGCTTTCTGGGCTGTCCTTCTCTGTGGGCAGCGCAGGGTCCTCCGTCTGGGCCGGCTTTCAGGTACACAGAAACCGGTGTGGACTGAGCGTGCTCTGAGAGCTTTCCTCCATAAAACAGACACTGTTATTCTTAGTTATGCAGTAACCCGGGTGTCTGAGCGTGTTCTCAGAGCCTTGTGTATGTCCTGCCTCATGCAGGTGGCACAGTAACCCTCTAGGACTGCGGACCCAACCCCTGGGCTGTGGCCCATTACTGGTCCGTGGCCTGTTAGGAAACGGGCCATGCATCACCCCCTGAGCTCTGCGCCACACCCCCTCCATTCCCAGTCCCCGGAAACATTCTCTTCCATCAAACCAGGGCCTGGTGCCAAAAAGGTTGGGGACTGCTGTTCCAGGAGATAGAGACTGTGATTGTCCCCACTATGCTGATGAGGTTGAATGACTACCCACAGGCAGGCAGCTAGTAGGCGCTGGAGATGGATTTGAACTAGAGGTATGCTGGTAAACCACTCTCTGGGACAAAGAAAAGGGGTGAGAAGGGGTGAAATTTTTAGGATTTGTCAATTTCCACGTTGTAAATAACCCTGCCGAGGCTGATTTAAAGCTACGAGTGGTGTAAGAGCTGACTTGCTAAATTCCGAATATTCAACAACAAGCTCCTGCCAGCCAGAGGGAGCTGGCTGAGGCCACCCTCCTAGGATCTCAGGCTCTCGGCCACTGGGTTCCGCAAATGCTTAGAGAGGGGCTTTAGGAGAGTCAAAAACAACACAGGTTTGAATGTTCCTCCTCGCAGGGTTTGGGGATGAGGAGGTACACCTTTGGATGTTACGAGAAATATTGTGCTTTTTGGGAAATCTTCTGAAACTCATGAAAGAAAGCTAACTCTAATTTTAAATCTTTAGGGAATGAGTGGGAAGAAATTTCTAGAATTAGCCTATCACAAAAAAGTTGTACAACTTTGCAAAGTTAGGAGATCTCTGACTTAAATTATTTCCAGGTTAGCAGACGTTCTTCTATTTTTTTCTTCTCTTTCTATCGTCTTTGATTTGAACTGTAGCTACACTACAGCCGTCTGTCTGCTTGGCACCGTGACGTGAGGGGAGTATCTGTTTTGGAGTACCTGGCTTGGTGACAAATCCCTTCCCTGTGAATTGTCCCAGCCAAGCCCTGCCAAAGGGGCAGGTCTCAGTGACCTGCTATGTCCAGAATAGATTCCTCCAAGGAGCACAGACCAACCCAGACCTGCCAAAGGACCAGCCACACTATCCACACCTGGTCTGGACCTGGGGATATGGACCAGGACCCCCAGCTCTTCTGCAGAGCTGACACCCAGAGATACATGCACACAGCATTACATGGTGGTGGGCGGTGGGCTTTCATTCATGTGACTACATGCGTGCTTGTGTCTGAGCAGAGAAAGCCAGTCAAAAAATAAAGGAGACAGAACAAAGCCCAAAGATGCAGATATGCCAGCCCTTGACGAACAGAAAGAGGGTCTCTGGTTCTTAGTAGGACTCCAGCTGCGCCTCTGGCCATCCACCCCAACATCAGGGTGGTCTACCACATGTTCACCCACGCGAAGGCATTTGAAATTGACCACGAGTCTATATACGTTTTCTAACTAATCAAGTGGACTCTAAGGCCATACCATATCCTAGCCCAAAACTCTGCCAGAAATTTAAAATTGATTTCAAAGTATTCCAGCCAAGTTCTCCAGCATAGCTTACTAGAGGTTATATGATAAGCCCAAATAACGCGATGAAGAAGTTCCGAACAACATGATCAGATTCCCACGGAGAAATTTTAGCCCAAAAGTGACATTTCTTCTCCCTCTCAACTGAATGTCGCAATGTTTTAATATTTTCTCTTTCCCAGACTGGCATACTCTGGGAATCTCTGGAGGACGCCATCCAGGCAGAGGAGGGATCTCACTGACACAGTTGATTCTACAACCAGCAGGTCGAGCCCAGGTTTGCGGGCTCTGGCGCGAGCAAACGGAGCACATTTGGGAGAGAAGCCGTGTTGCAAGCGTGAAAACCGACACACGCGGCCAGGCGTCCCACCTGAGGGGTGGGACTAGTAAATGGTCCAGAACTAGAACAGCCTCGACTTGGGTTGCGGTGATGGTTGCACAACTCCGTGAATTTACTCGATCCCGCTTAATTGTCCACTTTACATGGGTGAATTCTGTAGCATATAAATGATTTCATAATAAATAATAAGTAAATAAAATAAGAATAACTTGTAAAAAATGCATTACTGAGGCCACTTTTTCTCCTATAATGGCTTGTGTGTTGGTTAATTTCCTCCCATGAAAACTAAGGGGCAGTTACCATAAAAACACAGGCGGCAAAGCAAACTGAATAGCTAAAAAGAAGAGCTATCGCAGGTCATCTACGCTGTCACTCCTGGCCTATAGTGACAAGTGGTCCCACAAGAATGACCTATATATGCATCAGATGTGGACTGAACACACAGCCCGGAGCTGAACCCAGTGTGGATCAGCTAAACTGCCACTGAACTACAGACACACGAGTGAGAAATCAAGGCTTGCGGTTTAGTTACGGGGTGATTTGTTACACAGCATCAGTGTGGTGATCGCTGACTGATACACTCCCTTTGCAGAGCAAGGAGGCTCGTCTTTAAGATTGCCTTTTGTATCTGTGCAACTGGCTGCTGAGCTCACTGGAGCAGACTTGTGCTCTTTGCCACCAGACCAAAACTGCCATCCACAGGATGGTGAGTGTTCACCTCCCACATCCACCAGGAACCGCAGCAGTGGCCTGCATGGACGGTCAACCCTCCACAGTCATGCGGACTCCACCTTCACCAAGGACACCCTGTGGCATCTGCAGTGAGTAAGACCCAGAGATCCCTGACGCACGGGAAAACAGAATGGCCCTCCCGTAGTATGTATTTGGTAATTTATTTATGAGCTTTCAGCAGTGCCCAGTGTTATGTCCTTGGAGCACACTGATGACTTCAGTGTGTGTGATTAAAATATGAGCAAGGAACCAAAGAGAAAGACAGAAGTCTCTGTGGGTGTGCGTTATTGTACATTCTTGGATGCCGTGCAGGGGGCCAGCCTCAGAGCAGTGCTATTTTCTTCTAATGGTTCATTTTTTTTGAGGGAGAGGATTTAGACCTACAGAAAAGTTACAGAAAGAAAACAGAGTACCCAAATACCCTTCACCCAGGTTCCCTTTATGTTGCTATCTTATTAATGAATAGCCATTGAACATTTGTCAAAACTAAGAAATTATTTTTGCCACGAACCTACGAAACTATTAACTAGAATATGGAACTTATTTGAATTTTCCCAATTTTCCCACTAATGTTCTTTTCCTGGTCCAGGATCCATTCCAGGGCTCCACACTGTACCTGTTCGTCTTGTCCCCGGGAGCCATCTCTTACCTGGGCTGAGGTGCGCAGCTGTTCCCAGCACACGGCTCGGGCTCCCTGGACCCCGCAGCTGCCCCACGCGGAGCACCTCCCGCCCTGCTGCGTGGCCAGCCTCGCCCTGCCCTGCGGGTGGAGGCGTGTGTGTAGGTGGCACTGGCCGGTAAGAAGAGCGTGGTCATGGGGCTCTTTCTGCAGACCCGCAGCAAGTGACCAGGCCGCCTCTGATTCCTCACGAACGTCACAAACCCGTGTGTCGGCTTTCTCGGCTCATCTGCCGTGACAATTACAGTTGCTTGGTTGAATTCTTTCTTTTTCTCTTTTTCCAACTGAACATAAGTTAAGGCCTCCAAACAGAGAAATTGATCCAAGATTTCATTTTCCTCCTCTGCCGCTCCGGTTTTATGAAGCCCCAAGTGGTTACTGCAGAAACTTCTGACAGGCCCAGCAGTCTGGCAAATTAAATCTTCCAGCCCCGGCAAATCCCGACCTGGAATTCCCGCACAATGCCCGGCCTGCTCGGCGGGCCCGTCCGTCTCTTCCGTGAGCGAGGATCCGTTTACCTCCCTGTGGGCGCAGGTTAAATAATGAAAAGGCTGAAAACAACACAAGCTCATCTTACACGCAAGCTACCGTTACTACTGCCTTTTCATTACAGAGGAGGGAAACAGGACCACTAAGAAAAAACGGATGGCGGAGGAGGAAAATAATAATTAAAAAAAAAAAAAGAGCGCGATGGGGGTTCCTGGCCGGCCGCCGGCAGCCGCGAGCAGGGTCTGCGGGGAGGAAGCTGCAACGGATTCCTTTCGGTCCTACTGGGGCAGGAAAAACCCGCAGCTGTTGCATTATGAATGGGCGCACCGGCCTGAATAAAATATGTGTCTCCCGCGACCTGCCCCAGACTCCGGCCGACCCAGAACCGTCCAGCAGCCAGGCTGATTTCCCTGCAGCCTGCAGAGCACATTCCTCTTTCATTTGCATCCGCACTGGCCATTCTCAGCGGGCCGAGAGACAGACGGCAGCCTGGAAACGCACGGCCTGCGCCGGACGTCTGCTCGGAGTCCAGGCCGGAGCTCTCGCCTCTAACAAGTTCCGCCACCTCCGCTGGCTGCGGCCTCCTGCTGGGAGGGTAGGGGTGGCGGGATTGCTGGTGGGGCAGGGGCTCTGCTCACTGCTGGACAAGGCAGCAAGTCCCTGCGGCATGACCGGCGGGGACACTTGGCCTCGACGGTACCTGGCTCACCGTCCAGGTGACTCAAGCCTTTACCTTCTCCCTCCCGGGCTTCTCACCTGCCCAGGGGGAATCCAACGTCCGGGTCCGTCTTAATTCCTCGAGCACTGTGTGCCGTTGCCCTCTGAGGTCCCCCGGGGGCACCTCCCATGTGACATCTCAGCTATCCAGTGTGAAATGTCTAAAACAACATTGTGCCCACTCGGATGAGGTATCTTGTGGAAAAGAGAGTTGTGCGGTGCCTTGGAAAGCCTGGATCCCGGCTGCTCCTCCCCATCTCAGGTTCTCGGTGAGTAGGGACAGTAAAGTCCTGCGGCGAGACCCTTGCCTTGGTCCTTTCAACCCACTTTTCTTGGACTTTTTAGACCCAGAAACCTCTTGAGTAAAGAACACTTACGATGCCCCGTGGAAGCGTTGCATGGGCGAGCAGGTTTGAGGAAGCCGCGTCTACGGGAGAGAGACAGCCCTCGCGTGCAGGAACTGTGAATGAGGAGCACACAGAAACTCTGTTCAAATTTAAAACGGTTGACAAGTACGAGGGTGCATTTGAGCTGAATTTTCGAGTAGAAGTCTAAGATACTGACGGCCAGACCGCACCATCCCACCCTTCCCCCTCCCTCATCCCTCCTCTCGGGGGTGCAGGGCATGAAATACTCCGCCAGCCGTGAAGCACTCTCTCTCTCAGCACCGGACTCCCGCTCTGCAGGGCTCGCTGCCGGCTGTAATAGGTCCCTCCGTGCTCGGTGGTGCCCCTTTAACTCTGCTTCCGCCGAATCGAGAGCCAACTCCAGCGCGCAGGTCTGCACATCTCAGGTGCAAACCGTCGCCCTGTTTGTTCTGAGAAGCTGTCAGAAGACACTGCCACCCGGCTGTTGGCGTTTTAATAGGAGGGCCCGGGCGAGCCTGTTTGCATGCGGTGGGGTCTGCCTGTCGGAGCCCACACCCTTTGGTGCCAGGGAAGGAGAGCTCTCTCTTGTCTCTGATTCAAATATCTTCCCAAAGAACGTCCTTCCCGATCTGATCTGTAAAAGGCAGAGCCCCCACTCACCCAGTACATCTGCCAAACTGCCCAGGGGTGGGAGACGGTGTTTTCTAATCTTACTTCCCACCTACAAGATCTGCTCTTTGCTAAGCTCTGGCCATGGTGTCACTAGGAAGGAACAGGTCCCCTGGGCACAGAGACCTTGCGGTGCCCCGGCAACAGGGAAGGCGGCAGTGACATTTCCTCATCGTGCTGTCTCTGCTGATTTACCCAAAGGCGCTGACACAAGGCCCAGGTGCCCGGCTGCTGGCCCAGCTGCCTCTCCGGAGTTTTCCTGTTGGCTAGAAAGAGTGGATGTCCCAGAGTCTACACAGCAGAGTTTTGCCGTTCACACAACAGGAATGCACGATCGGGCATTTCCCCCGTTAGGCCCTCAGCACCTGAGCGGCAGGGCTGCAGGGAGAGGCCTTTGCTTCCCGGAGCGGGGCGCGGAGTCTCCCGGCCCTCGAGGAGGTTCTGATTTTGCATATGCGTGTAGCCCATAGAAGCAGTCCCCTAGGAAACAGCATTTTGGAGTCTCCGCACACCGATCTTCACACGTCCATCTCTCGCATGGATTGGGTAACCAGATGGTGGCTGGAAACCGTCAGGTTTTCTACGAAGCAGGGAAAGAATCTGCCGTGTTAGCAACTCCAAGGCAGAAGTGAGTTACCCCACAGAGTTTTCATGAGCACCTACTATGTGCAAGACGCTGTGAGCAGTGGTGTGGGGGACATAAAGTGTCATTCTCATCCTCACAGAGCTCAGAATGTGACCCAAGAGGCCCACTTTCTAAACACGTGACCGTACAAAGGAGTAAAAGATAGTGTATAATTAGGGGCTCCCTTGTTTGGGGGGGACCAAGGCCATGTGCTGCTCTTGCAGCTTTGGGGTGCTGCCCTCCCCCACTCCATCTGGCTCTCCAGGGGTCATGGGTCAGGTCACCTGGGCCACAGGCTGCAGCGATGGCCGGGATCCGGGTGTGGTGGGTCTTGGTCGTGGTACGCATGCCCAGAGCAGCAGGGACTGGTCCAGGAGGAGACCGCGTGCCCCAGCAGGGCCAGTCGGAACCTGCTGCTGGGATTGACTGACAGCCTGGGAAGCTGCAGGATGGAAAGCAAGTTCTGGCAGGACGGCGGAGCTGACGGTGCGTGAATCTCGGGGCCTGGCCCTGGGAGAGAGAGGTGGGGCACCCAGGTCACAAAACAAAAGAGGTACTTAGAGTCGCACAACCCGAGAGCCGGTGCCTCCCTGAATGTGTGCCGGGGTGCCTCACTCCCCCACCCAGCCCCGTCCTGGTCCTGGCCCCGTGACTCAAAGCCACATCCAAGGGAGGAAGCCCCTTGGAAAGGAGAGAAGAAGAGAAACGTCCAGAGGGAAACAGAGCAAAGACACAGAAAGAAGTAGAGCCCGAGTGACATCATGGGAGCACCTAGATCCAGCCACGCCTGCAGCATGCCATTCCAGTCAAGCACTAATATGTTGAGTTGGCTTTCCATCACTAAGTGTGTCCTGGTTACAACATACGTTGGCACCTTAAAGTGAAGTGATGCAAGTGACAGAGTATGAAATGCACACTTGGCTGAAGCCAGGTGGCGAGGACAAGTGAGAATCCTATGTCCCATGCCGGAGAGTGGCCACCGTGCCACACAGCCGTGGAGCAGCTCGTGAGGGTGTCACGTGCGGTGCTTGGGGAGCCAGACCTCGTGCCTCTGCAGGCGGGAGAGTGAAGAGCTCAGGGAGAAGTCGGGTTGCTGAAGAGTCATCCCTGACTGCCTGGGGCATTCGGGAACATCCCGGGAACTTCGCCTGCCAGTCCGATGCTGGCACGGGAACAGGAGCTTTATTTATGGATTATTTGTCAAGGCAGGAGCTGTGTGCAGCCAAGCTCCACCGAAGACAGCTCGTTCCTTCAATTCTGACCTATGAAAACCAGAAACAGTTGCCAATAAATTGCCCTTTTCTTGAGCTAACTCAAGATGGGTCGCGTCCACCGAAACCACAGGACTTCTTGTGAGGGTGGGACGGGACCCGCCCCACACCACACACCAGGGGACAAGCTCCTTGGCGCAGGTGCCCTGAGCCTCCAACCGCCCCGGCAGGCACAGACAAGCGCGAAAGTGAATGGGCGGTGGGGGCGTCCAGGCTCCCTCGGAGGGGAGGAGCGTCTTGCATGTGGCCCCGTCCCCTCGCAATAGCGCAACAGGGACACGGAGCAGGCATCGTAAAGGAGCATCTGGAGCCCAGGGCTCTGGTGCTGACGAGCCCACTCGAGCTGGAGGCGAACACCTCCGCCCTCCCGCCCTCCCTGCCTTTCCACGGAAGGATCGGGGGCGGGGGCGGGGAGGATTTGGAAGACACCCCTAAGGTGGCTCTCCGTGAGTCACATCGCCCCCCAGAAACCGTGACTTGCTCCTAACCAAAGGAGAATGGCAAAAGTGAAAGGATCTTACAGATACAGTTAAGGTCGTGATTTATTGACTATACATTAATCAAAAAGAGCTCATCCCGGCAGGCGGGCGGTGGAGAGCTCTGGGGAAGAGGCCCTCGTCCTTCCCCGATGGGACGGCCGCGCTCCCCCGCTGGCCCTGAAGAAGTCAAAGCCTTGCCATGACCTGCCCTGGACAGCGCTGGCTTCCGGGAGCCGCAGGCTTCAGCTCTGCCGCCGGAGAGGCTGGATTCTGTCGGCAACCTGCACGCGCCTGGCACGGCACTCCTCGCTCACCTGAGACTGCGGCCCTGGTGGCACCTGGACCGTAGCCTTGGGAGAGCCTGGGCCCCGAGGCACAGGAAGCTCGTGGGCATAAACGTGTGTTGCCCCGGCGGCTGTGTTTGCAGGAATTTGTTAGGCACTAACGCAGTGGGGTGGAGCGGGCGAGGATTTGGGAGGTGAAGGGATGATCCTCTGTGCTGGAAAACGAGCAAACTTTTACTGTGCAATCCGAACATTAAAAGCCGGGCTTTGTTCTTTGCCTTTCCTGAACGTAAACGTGGCGAGTAATCTGCACGTAGTCCCAGGCTTGTGCAGACAGTGGGGCTGAGAGAGCGTCAGAGACCAAGCCCGCCTCGCCTGGCCTCTCCGGGGAGAGCCGGCTGGCGAGGAGGGAGGTCTTTGCTACTTTCTGTCGGATCTGCTGCAATTTCTGTGCTGAACATGCAGGAGCCCGTTCACGCGTGTGCTGCTCAGCCACAGCCCTCCGCTCGAATTTATGAAACGTCCCCATTTGTGCCCTGCGTCCCCAGATCTCTCCTCGTGCCTCTGTTTCCCACCCAGCTCTCCGGGAGCCTCAGCCTGGCTACGACACGACGTCCTCAGCTGTCTTAAGAACTGTGTCACTACGTAGCAGAGAGGGCGAAACGTCCTAATTCCCTTCGTCAATTAAATTATACGTTCACACGAAAGCCTCTCCCATCGCCACATTTTTTAAGTAGGAAGAGCTAAATAAAGACCACCTCGATTTTTCATTCCTAATTCTCAGATAATTATAAATTTACTTACTTTTTTTTTTTCTTAATCGCGGATTAACGTTTATGGAGAGGGTTGATTTTCTTTTTATGGAGACTTGATTTTGACTGAAGTCCTAAACTTGTCATGAAGATTATGCCTAATATATCGTCCATTGTGTGCACAGGAATGCCTCACCTGGGCATTTCTATAGCAACCGTCCCTGCCGAGCGACGGGCCACGCGGCAGGCGCTGCAGAAGCCAGTTTTTATCCTTGAACCCGGCTGTTTTGTGTGATCCAAACGGTGTTTCTGAAGCCAGGAGGTGCCCTTTGTGGAAAAGGCACTTGTCATTTGACACAGGGATTTGCAAATGCTCACAAACTTCATCACTCTAAATCCAGCTCTGGTTTCCTCATCTACTTAGAGTTTGTTTTCCCACATGGGTTTTCGGTGGCTGCTGGATGGCTACTGGACTTTTCCGTGATCTACTTCCTGTCCTTGGGAGACTCGCTGGCTAACTGTGACGAAGCTGCAGTGAGCGGAGCTCAGGATTCAGAGAAACGCATCCGTCAGGAGACCCAGACTCATTTAAGTAACGCGAATCTTCAGACCATATTTTTAATACAGGGAAAATACGGTACAGTATTTAAGAGCGGGGGCTCCGGAGACAAAGTCCAGGGCTCGAATCTAGACCTTTCCACTTACGAGCTCTGTGACCTGGGGCAAGTGACTGACCTCCGGCCTCAGTTTCCTCATCTTCAAAATGGGACGATAATAGTGCTTAGTGCGTGGGGTTGGCACGAGGGTTAAATGGGTTAATGCGTTTAAAGCCCTTAGACCGGTACTTAGCCCACGATAAACATTATATGCATTTGCTGTTGTTCTTAGTATTATCGTGAAGATGGAAACTTCCTGCGGCCTTTGCTCATACGTGGGGAGAAGCCGGGGCTCACGTGTCCAGGCGGAGCCGACTTATTCCTGCCAGCACTGAGCCTTTTGCAGCCTGTGTCCTACAAGTGAACAGAGGCTGTAATTGTTTCTCATGGGCGCTGGATGCATCTGCAGAGAAAATGTCACACAAACGAGCTCAGCGGGAGAAAAGAAGCAGAAACACCGGCGGCACTCCGCTGAGCTCCGACGTTCCCCGCTCGCCCAGCTTCCTCGGACGTCAGGATCCTGGCGGCTCCCGGGTTTTGTGCGACAGAAACGCACGAACAACAGATTCGGGATCTTATTGTTCCTTCTGCAACCTTGTCTAGGAGCGCGCTGAGCGCAGGCGGGCGCTCCGTGGCCGATACCCGGCGTGGGGGCCGTACCCACACGCTCGTCTCGTGGTTGTGCTGGACCTGCTTCAGCCGGGCAGACACAGGCCCCGCGGCTGTGGTCGTGCGGGTCGCCGCAAATGCCCCCCTCTGAAAACACTACAGCGGGAAAAAGACGCACCCAGACACCTACGCAGGCAGCATCATTGATTTCCATCGCGCCGCGCTGCCTGCAGCGAGATACCTACTCTGCCTTTTACTTACTGCAGCCGTTCTTCCGTTTGGGAAAGCGAGATTATCCACGCTATTCCCACGTGGCACAGATAATCAAATTATGTGTTTTCTTTCTTCTTCGAATGTAATCAGGGGCAGCATCTGTCTACCCAGGACGAGACAAACTTGCTCAGTGCCACCCTCCAGGCCAAGGTGTCCCCTCCAGCTCGGGAAGGGACTGGGAACCTCAGTTACTCACCACCTGGCCCCGGCCCGTGAGCGTTAGAGAATCTCAGTTGGTGGAAACCAAGGGACAGGAAGGCAGCGAACCTCTCAAGAAATCCTTTTTCGACATTTTGATAACATCTCCTTGTTGGGATAAAAAAAAAAGTAATTAAAAACTAAAATAAATAAATATCTATCATGGCATTCAGACGGGACTCATTTTAAGTTGGTGACAACTGATGCAAGCCAGTGCTTCTCATCTGGGGCCAGTTTACCCCTGGGGACATTTGATGATGTGAGGAGACACCGTTGGCTGTCACAGTGTGGGAGGGGCGCTGCGCATCCGTGGGTGGAGGCCGAGGTGCTGCCTCGTACCTCACCGTGCACAGGGCGGCCCCCCAACAAGGAATTATGCCCAGGCGAGAACCCTGTTACAAACGCTGGCGTGGGAATGCAGCGGGTCAGTTTCACAGGACATTAATTAGTGACGGTCTAGGCTCACTCACAGTGCCCGTGTGAGCTAAGGAGGACTGTCTTCACGCAGGACAATCCGTGCGCTCCTGACTCAGCACCCACCTGACTAGAACTATTAAGGAATTTTCTCTGAGCAACAAAGCAGCCCTACAACTTCACCTTTGTGTCATGCATGCAATCACCATCATTACAAATATCCATAATAGATATTTATTGAGCAGCTATTACCTTC